>JAXRKP010000141.1:132500-147500 GCA_037039925.1 Doris montereyensis
GCAAATGTATTGACTACAGATTTTAACTGTTTGGTAAGCAATTAAAACAAAACCTATTAGTTCTAACATATTACTGTTTTTGAAATGATTATTTTATCTGGGTTATTTTTAATCATTTGCTTCATCATCTTAATCTTGTACCAATACATATTTGTTTTTGTTTTCTTAATAATTTTATTTACAGATAACATTCCTCAAAGAATCAAGAACATCAACAACTTCTTCACATTTAGCCTTTACTCCAATGTATGCCGCAGTCTGTTTGAAAAGCACAAGCTTTTGTTTGCTTTCTTGCTTTGTGTCAGAATTCAAATGCACGAAGGCATCATCAACATGGTAGGTTCTTCTTCTTTCCTTTACTTCAGGAAGTTTTGTATTGCGGTGTTAATAAGAGTGGGGAGGTTGACTATTCCAATCATTCTGCGAAACCAATATATGACCTGAGTGAGAGAAATTAATGGAGGTCTTTATGATTCTGTTAATTTACGAAATGTTACAACCTAAAGGAAGTCATCATGTTGGGATTAATATAGAAATATAGTTTATGACAAATGACTTCAATCAAGTTTCCCCATATATATATATAGATAATCACTCAGACAGGGATAATTACAGCATACTTTGTTATTCTTCTGTTGCAAAGTTATAAGATTAATTAAGTTAAAAAACATGATAATAATGATAATGATGTTAAAGATGATGATGATTTTTAATTTTATTGAAATTGAACACATTTTATCATGACAAACTTACGAAAGTTGCATTTGTTGTTTTCTTAAGGTCGTGAATGTTTTTGCATATTGTAATGTCATCTCACAGAAACAAGGACAAATCTGATGTTTCAGACACAAACACTGACCAACATAGGTGTTTTGTTCTCATGAAATTCTCATCATTACAGTGCTTATTATATTTTTCTCTCCACCTCCCCCCCCACACTCTTTTTTCTCTCTTTCCTATATCTGCCGTTTTAGGAAGAATGGCGCCTTCTCATCGCTGGAGGAACTCACAAGCCCAAAGAATACCCCAATCCGGCTCCAGAGTGGATCTCGGAGCGTTCCTGGAATGATATACTAATGCTCCCATCTCTGCCTAGATTTGCCGCGTTCAGAGGATTTCAAGAACCATCTGGACGGTTTTAAGAGACTTTTTGACAGTTCTGACCCTCACAGGTGGGAAAATAATTGTCAGCCATTTCATTTGTCTTAGTCTTTCTCATTGCTCACTTGGTCAACATGGGTGACTCCTGTTGCATCGAACACGTAAGCCCGATGATAGTATATATTCCTTTTTCTAAGGAAATTGGAATGCCTCTAAGGAAATTGGAATGCCTCTAAGGAAATTGGAATGCCTCTAAAGAAATTGGAATGCCTCTAAGGAAATTAGAATGCCTCTAAGGAAATTGGAATGCCTCTAAGGAAATTGGAATGCCAGGTGCGTGTCGCGCCTGGCATTTTAATTTCCTCAGAGGTATTCCAATTTCTTTCGGGTCCGTGGACGGCATTAATTTATAATTTTTTAGTCTTTCTCCCATGTCTATTAAGCTGTGATGTCCTTCACTTTTGGAGTGTTTCTACCATATCTACTAAGCTGTGATGTTCCTCACTTTTGGAATCTTTCTACCATATCTACTAAGCTGCGATATCCCTCACTTTTGTCTCCTTCTCTTTTGTCTATTGCCTGATGTTGGTGGTTTGTTTGTAATGCTGCCAGACATGGGATCATAAGGTCCTTGGTTTAAGTACTTGATGTATCTATTGTTTTGTCCTTGAAAAAGACACTTAACACACATTTTTCCACAATGCAATTGTGTAAATAAGTACCAGCATCAGTTTTTGAGTTATAGTCTGCGATAGACTAAAATAATATTAATAATAACAATAGTAATAATAAAAAATTTGTTGAGTGCTTCTCATCCACCAAAATACTTGATGGTGCTTTACAATAAAAAAAATTTTTTTTTACTGATTACATATAAAGGATGATTATGGCATTTGACAGTATGATTAAGAATTGTAAAGGATATTCATGTAAAGCAAAAGTATAATTCATGTTAAAGATAAGAATTTAACATGAAATAGTTTTTAGCCAAGACTTTTAACAAAATATTCTCTTATGAAAAGTTTAGTTTTCGGATTCTTTAAAGAATTTTGAAATGATGGGCTGTTTCTTCTTTTGAAAGAGATGTCCCTTTATAAAAAAGGGGCAACATGACTGAATGGCTTTTAATAAAAGACAATTTTTAGTTGGCATGCTGATTAAAAGGAAACTTGACGATCTTAACACTCTATTGGGTAGGTAAAAACTGACCAACTTGTAAATAGGATGAAGCAGGACCACTTAAACATTTATAACTATTAGAAAGGATTTTAAAACCTATATCCTATAACTACCTTGAACCCAACGTAGTTCAGTGAAAATGATGCACCTCTCTGTCTGGCTGATTTTCAGTCTCTCTGTCTGTCTCTGTCTGTCTCTGTCTCTCTGTCTCTCTGTCTGTCTTTCTCTCTGTCTGTCTGTCTGTCCGTCTCTCTCTCTCTCTCCTCTCTCTCTCTCTCTCTCCTCTCTCTCTCCTCTCTCTCTCTCTCTCTCTCTCTCTCTCTCTCTCTCTCTCTCTCTCTCTCTCTCTCTCTCTCTCTCTCTCTCTCTCTCTCTCTCTCTCTCTCTCTCTCTCTCTCTCTCTCTCTCTCTCTCTCTCACCCACCTACTCCTTCACTCTCGGCCGGCCATTTATCCACCCACTCGTTAACTTCTCAACTACTCACCTCTATTCACACGTTTTAAAACTATAGAAATTGATAAGGTACATATATAACTTGACCATCAAACTTCTTATTCTTTCTCTCTCAACGTCCAGAGAGGACCTGCCAGGCCAGTGGAGCACAGACTTTGACAAGTTCCAGGCCATGGTGGTGCTCAAGGCACTCCGACCTGACAAGATCACCAATGCCATGCAGGACTACGTGGCAGACAACATGGGTCAGAGATTTATCGAGCCCCAGACGTCAGATCTGGGACTCGTGTACAAAGACTCGTCGCCAACAACTCCGTTGGTCTTTGTCTTGTCCCAAGGTACAGATCCCGCCAACGACCTCTATAAGTTTGCAGAGATCATGCGATTTGCCAAGAAGCTAACGGCTATCTCCTTGGGACAAGGACAGGTAAGATGGTCAGGGTCATCATTTAGCATTACTTAAAGATTTAAATATCAGTGTTTAATTATATACTATATATTTTCCAGCTATAAATTTGTATCAGAAGCAAAATCAGGTTGTAAGAATCATTTAGTAGATATGACAACGACAAAACTTTATCCGAGCATGGATATACATAACAAGGGTCTCTTCTTGGGATACATGAAGGGTGGTAAGTGACTGAACAGCGGGGCAACTTACGAGTGGCTGTATATGATTATATTCTGTCTTGGTATAGGACATTTTCCTTTAGATTATCGCATGAATAGAGCACAGTCTGAAATATTCCCCGATGGGCAAATTTTATTTCTCTTCACTTGAAACAGACACCCATGTTTGCATGGGCAGTTAGAAACTAAAGGTTGCTCCTCCTCTCTACTGCTTGATTTTGATTTTTGATTTTATTTGAATTTATCCACATCCACAATTAAAATGATCTCGGGGGATTTGCTAGAGTTTTAAAATTTTGCCTGCACTACCCTGTGAACAACCAAAGTATCTTTAACATGCACAGAAGAGTATTGCGATCTGCACGCAAACTTCTTTTTTATGGTTCGTCTCTGAATGAACTATGTGTCGATCCACCTATATGAACTAGGGGTAGGTTTTACTCGAGCAACAACCTTTTGGTTGAGAGGCCAACACCTTGCCTCTGGACTATGAGTTTTTCTCCCTCTCTGTTGATCCATTCATAGAAAGTACCCTTTATACGTACATAAACAGCTCAGTTGGAGGAGACTACATTTTTTATACGTAATACTCAGCATAGCACTCAGCCTAGAACTGATATCTAAGAAAAGCTTTAACAGCAATAACAACCACAACACACAGAGAACAAATGAAATCTATCTTGGCAACACGCTTGCATCATATCATTTGTAGTGATGACGTAAGCATTTGCTCAGTTGGGAAAGGGGGCACATTAAGGATGAAAACAAAATGTGTGGTGATATATTCTATATGTAGAATGCAAGGATAAGAGTAAAGCACATTAACTTTTACTATGATGATAATGTTCAGTCTGTAAATGTGGTGGATTTATTTTCACTTTTCCATACTTTCCTCTTCTGTGTTTTGAGTTATTATATTCTCCTCCAATTACATATTCACGTACATGGCATTATTAGATTATTATTTTTTTCTTTAAAATTGTTTCTTTCATTTCTTTTATTGTTGTTTACAGGGACCCGTGCTGAGGCCTTGATGAAATCCGCCATGGAAAGAGGCAAATGGGTCTTCTTCCAAAACTGTCATCTTGCTCCCAGCTTTATGCCCATGCTTGAACGGCTTGTAGAGCAAATTGATCCCGACAAGGTCAGTGTTAGAAGGGAAGAATTACCATGTCATTCTTTTTTTGTTGTTGTGTTGTTGTTGTTTTTTGGTTACATTTTTTTCTTTTGTTCTGTTTGTCTTTTTTGTTGTTGATGAAATTCAAAGCTATGAGCTTCCTTCAAGTGAACAGTAAAGAATTACATTGTTGATGATGTGAGTCAAATTTTTCTCTCTTCTGATTCATGATTTTCATGAACATGACCATGCGGTTTTCCTAAACCGGGTTCTTTATATATACTTGGAGACATGTAATTTAAGTGTATTATCTCCCTTGTTCACCATTCCCTCTTTCATCATCTCTACATAATTTGCAGGTTCACAGAGATTTCCGTTTATGGCTGACATCTATGCCTAGTGAGAAGTTCCCTGTATTCATCCTTCAAAACAGCTCCAAAATGACGGTAGAGCCCCCTAAGGGAATCAAAGCAAACTTGCTGAAATCTTATTCTGGATTCTCCGACGATTTCCTCAACCAGTGCGGCAATAGGGTGAGAATTTCACTGCTTTATTGGGTTTTTTAAAATTATGGCTTCATGCCATAACTACACCTCCAAGATATCTGGCAACATATTATGTTTGTATTGATGCAAAGAAGCAAATATTATTTTTAATTGTGTGATATAAAGATAATATATTTTCCATTTCTTATGCCCTCTTCCTGTCCGTCTTCTGTTTTCTCCTCTGCTGAAATGATAAATAGAAAATTGCTTTCCAACGCAATTAACTCCCTTTGTTTGTTCTACCTTCTCATTTCCATGAAAAAGGTTGCAGAGTTCAAGCACCTTTTGCTGTCTTTATGCCTGTTCCACGGTGTGATTCTGGAGAGGAGGAAGTTCGGTGCTCTGGGCTTCAACATACCATACGAATTCACAGACGGTGATCTGCGTATCTGTGTGAGCCAACTCAAGATGTTCCTCATGGAGTACGCTGAGATTCCCTCAAGGTCTCTTTTTTTGTTCATTCTGGTGGCAATTCAATGATGTTATTGTTGTTGTTGTTATCGTTGTTATTGTTGTTGCTATCGATGCAGCAGTATTGGTACATTATGTTCTTCAGCCCAGCGCCATGTCATATGTAACGGCAATTACAGATATTTTCCTTCTGTTGGGAGAGTTCCTTATAAAGTCTTCCATAAATCAGGCTTTTGGGGAAGTAGAGTGTCTCATATTACTTTTTGTCTGGTAAATTCGAAAAATCACACATTCATGGAGGTGGTTATAAAGAGGGCATCCAAGGGAGGTGTAAGATGTTCACAAACAGCTATACCTATTTATTGAGAAGAAATAAAATTATACATGTTATTTAGAGGGATATGAGTTCAAAATTGATATCTTTTTCAGACGATTGGAAAAAGTGATACAATCGCTCACGTTTTACTGAGATCACTACAGATTATATGGGATTACATTACGACTGATTTCCCCAATTTCCATATCTTTTGTGTTGTTTGTAATTAAAATTCACCTCTTGTTGTTTATTTTTTTAAAGGTCCTTTCATACACAGCTGGTCACATCAACTACGGTGGCCGTGTCACAGATGACTGGGATCGTCGTTGTCTCATGAACATTCTCGGAAGTTTCTACAAACGAGATATCATAGATGAAGAGTTCATCTATTCTGAATCAGGAATTTACAAACAAATTAATGCAGAAAATGAGCTGAGTGTAAGTCAAAGATTCAATTAAATTAAAAAAAATTTTTTTAACTCACATGATAGAATGCATGGACTAGGATGGAGCCAAATAGTTGAACTCTGCCATCAGGGAAGACAAAACGTTAGATCTATTTTTTACAAACAACCCAGGTCTAATCAAGCTAATCAGCATCATGCCTAGCAAAGGAAACCATGAAGCAGTTATTATTGCATCAAATCTTAACTCGGAATGAAAGAAGGGAAAACAATGTGAAATGCAATTAACTGTGGAAAAAATGTGATCAACATGAGATGGAGAATGAAGCCTTTGCTTTCCAATAATAATTTTTACAAAGATATAAGCTAGACTCTGATGTGAATAAAATGTGGACGAGCATTAAAGAGAAACTGCTTATCGCCACATCAAAACGCATTATATGAATCATACCTTAGGACAAATTTCTGAGGTTTTAGAGCATTTACATAATGATAGGCCTGTCTTAGATCTTTTTGACAACTTGTTGCTTAGTCACCTGGTATATTATCTAAGAATTAAATATTTGGCTTTTAAATCATTTGTTTCATTTTAATCTGTTTTTTAATATTTGTTTGATAAATGTTTTATTACATTACCTATAATTTAAATATTTATAAATTTAATTTGTTGTATGTCTTTGATGAAAGAATTAGACGTTTTTTTATTATATTGTCTGTGATTTAAATGTTAATTTGAAATCTATTATTTTGCCATTTAATTTTATTATAATTTGTTTCCATACAGGGTTACTTGGCCTACATCAAGAGCTTGCCTATCAACGACACCCCAGAAATATTTGGTCTCCATGACAACGCTAATATCACATTTGCCCAGAATGAGACTTACACGACCCTAGGTGACCTTGTAGAACTGCAACCCAAAACGGCCAGCGGGGAGGACTGTCAAGAGAAGAGGTCATTAGGATATATAAGAAAATATGTTGAACCCCTCTAATCAGTTACCCGGGAATTGGGAAACCCGGCCAATCGAGAAGAAATCACAGGGGACAGAATTTTATAAGATATATTTTATCAATTTAAACGGAAAAGGCCCCCGCTAATCAGGACAATTTTCACAAGCTTGCATTAATTATCCTCATCATTTTTTCCCATACTTATTTATTCCATCTCTCACTTTTATTCAAATTTGATTTTCGTGTCAAACAAGTGATTACTACACCCGCATCAGTGCTTAACTAGAGTGTTATACATCACTATGTAGACGCTGTCCTGAGTGCCAGTTCACGTTGACCATATAAACCCTAACACACCAGACATCCATTACACAGGTGTGAAATCAGGCGTCATGCTAGTCCTTGTTCATCTACCTAACAATACAGTCTTTTTAGGACAGGACTACTTTTCTACAGAGATATCTATGACGTGGCAGAAGGGCTTAACTACTTATAGTACGTCAAACTGTTGAAGGAAAACCAAAATCTTTAGGTCTCCGGGTCCCGTCTAATTGGGACAATTTTATTATCCACCGAAATTTTCCAAATAGAGAGGTTCCACTGTATCAGGCAATAGCAGCTGGACACAAATAAGTACACTAATTATCTGCACGCGATGTTAATGACGCTCTTTAGGCAGCTTGTAACGCAACTATCGATCCTCCATTGTATCTAGCTGGTTTAGAGTTTCTTCTTTCATTATGGGAGAGAAGGATGGTGATGGGTATTTGTTTTAATTTGCATCTTTATTTGATTTTGTTCTCAGTATATTCCTATTGGATCTAATTATGTACACTTGCAAACCATGTATGTCTGGAAAAGCGCAGCATCATTTTCTTTCCTTTTCTCAAAACATCCATAATTGGACTTACACGTTTTGCAACGTCATCGTTGATATACATATATATAACGAAACAAGGAAAGACAGATGGAAAATCGGTTAGGACACGTGAAACTCTGGAGAAAAATAATTTCAGGGCAGGTCGTGATCCCTGAAATCTATATTACCAACAACAGAAGGATGAGCATTGTGTTTAGGGTGTTTTTAGCTGTGCGTGTAAATAAATACTATTTATTATCATATTTATTATTTAAACACAGTTACACTTTCTTTTTTGTTTCAGGAGAAGGGGGTGAGGGTGGGGTGGGGTATGTAAAGCATTGCTTTTTAGTGTTATCATCTACATCTGGGTGGATTGTATTTTTTTACTTTGTTTAGTTTTGGTTTGATTCTGAGTATTCAATAAAAATTGCAGCAGGATTCTTCATGTATATTATTATTGCAGCGCATACTTTCAATGATAAATTAAATGCTTTAGGATTTCATTCAATCTGTTGCTGTAATTTTTCAGTAATAAGTAAGTAGCATAAAACAGTTCATTTCGGGAAAAGGATAGATTAGCCACATGTTTCAACTTTAAAATGATCTTTTAAGCTGAACCATTTGCTTATAATAACTCAACCAGGTGATGGAAAATGCAGCCAAAGAAATCCTGGAGCAAATTCCCCAGCCTGTCAACCTGGGTATGGTGATGGAGAAATATCCTGTCATGTACGAACAATCCATGAACACTGTCTTGGTGCAGGAAGTCATCAGGTATTGGTTGATACGTAGTTAACTGACCCCTTGGCTGTTTGACAAATACATTGGAACAGTAGATCTTTGTCTCTCTTTCAAGTTGTTTTGGATTTTTGAAAACTTAATGAATTAAAGGCAAGAATTTCAGGCTCATTTGTTTAAATGAATGAAAAATCTGCTGAAGAGACAAGGAAACAATGCCATTTACCTTAAATAAATGCCGTCTCTGGCAAAAAAAAAAGGCTCAAATGAAAACATTCTTGGGATCCTTTAGAATGTACATGCAAAATTTACTTACTCCAAGTGGTCTGGCCACAGAGCTTTTGACGCGCAAAGAATGACAAACTCAGAATTGCATATACGTATAGTTACATAGAGCAACAAATGAATTATGAAATAAATAAGTAAAACCTTTTCTTAACCTCTAAGAATAATACTTTGAATGCAAAGTTGACTGACATTACTATTACTGAATCTAGACAGAGCACTGAATAGGGATACATTTTTATAAATCTTTTAACACCTCTCTCCCTATCTGTCTTTCCTCCTTTCTCAGGTACAACCGTCTGCTCGAAGTCATTCACCAGTCTCTGAAAGATCTCCAGAAAGCCCTCAAAGGTCTTGTTGTCATGTCTCAACAGCTGGAGGAGATGGCCAACAGCATCTTCGTCAATGCTGTGCCGTCCATGTGGTCTAGCAAGGTGAATGAGTCATCAAGGGCTTTGACATCATCAGGGTTGACACATATTCTTTCAATCCTTATAAAACTAGGAAGTTGCTTTAACCCTTACATTGCCGAGTTTGACCATAGTCAAAACTCAAGTCATCATTTGTATTGCTGATTTCAACTATGGTCGAAACTTGACCAGCTCCACTAAAAAAGCCAAATATAAACTAAAACGAAGTAAATTGTTATGTAGAGTAGTTTCCCATCCATTGTAATAGACTGCTGCTACTGCACAATTTTTTCCGTTGAAAATTTGCCGTTTTGACCCGGATATGACCTATTTTCCTGACTTGTTTACACCAGCAACTTTGAAATCGTGGATTTACATGATGAGCAGATTATGCATTATTATGAATTTGATTTTGATGAAGCTAGAGTTGAAGATTGTGATGATCCATGATGCAGCGAATAAGATAGAGGTGTTGAAGAGCTTATTGACTCTGACAGTGACAACTAAGTGTATGAGATTCTTCGGGAAAGAGCAGAAGTAAAAAAGAGGGCGTGGCACTGTTGACGCTAGTGCCTGGTACTGGGAATATTTGAAAATTAGAGACATGTATTATGACATACGACCACAGAAAACACAAGAATAGAAGACTTACTGAGACAGGAAAGCTCAGCAAGATAAAATTTAAAATTCTTGATTACTTTCTTCGTGTCATTTTGTGTATTTTTTTTATTAATAATTGCATTTTTTGTGTTTGTCATGCAACACTCATCTTTCTTAATTGTATTTTTTTCACATTGTTATCCAATTCTTCTCTTTTCTCTGTCTTCCTCACACTACAATACAACCCACAAATGATGATTAGCCCATAATATGCTTCACAATAGTGTATTTTGTGACCATAAACTGTCATTTTCACTGAGATATGACAAAAACGAACATAAATTGTCAAAATCCAAAATGGCTGCCATAATTTTATGACCTCGTTTGCATACTTTGAATAGTTTTTTTTCTTATAGCACAATATATTATTAGTATGTCCTGAAAGTTTCAATTGAATACCTATTGCTGTTAAGGGGGCGTCCTACTGAATTTTCACTTTTTCCCTAATGCATTTTTGGCTAATTTTTTCCTGCCAATGTGTTGCTTGCATCTAAGTTACTATGTAAATGTAAAAATTTTTGGGAAAAATTATTCGGTTGCCATGGTAACGGCGGCCATGTTGAATTTTGATGCCGAAATTTAAAATCTTAAAATCTCAAAAAGTATATGGGCTAGCAATGAAATTCTTTTTCAGATATATTCTTTAAACCTTTAAATAAGGAGTAAGACATATTTAATTTATCTCAGCTGTTTTTAAATGTGCTTAAAAAAATCAGTATTTTATTAAAAAATAACTATTACTAAATTTTGTAATATTTTGATTTTAAAGGTGCACAAAAGATATGAAAATCAAAATAAACCAGTGAAAATCTCTAGTTCCCAATAACAAATACTAGTCTAGCTGTGTACCAAATTTCAACACTCTGGCATGAATACTTTCTGAGATTTTAAGATTTTAAAAACGTTGTATGCTAGAAATCACATCTTTTGAGAAAAACGGGTTTGAAAATTCAACTTTCTTCAGAATGATACAGCCATATTAAAATTGGCCATAGAATTAGTACCTTTTCAGGCTTTATATAAAAAAATCAACTGATGTACTCGATTCTAAAGATGTTGAAGTAGCATTCTAGAGTGGATTTGGAAAATGGGTATTATGAGCCCAAGACTCTACTAAACGCTGTTACAGCTCACCCGGACGCCCCCTTAAGAAATAAGAATTGTATCCCTGACATGAGTCACTTCTAAGGATTACAACCAAAATGGGTGGCAATGGCAAAGACATCCAACAATGGGTATGGCAATGGCAAAGACATCCAACAATGGGTATGGCAATGGCAAAGACATCCAACAATGGGTATGGCAATGGCAAAGACATCCAACAATGGGTATGGCAATGGCAAAGACATCCAACAATGGGTGGCAATGGCAAAGACATCCAACAATGGGTAGCAATGGCAAAGACATCCAACAATGGGTATGGCAATGGCAAAGACATCCAACAATGGGTATGGCAATGGCAAAGACATCCAACAATGGGTATGGCAATGGCAAAGACATCCAACAATGGGTATGGCAATGGCAAAGACATCCAACAATGGGTGGCAATGGCAAAGACATCCAACAATGGGTGGCAATGGCAAAGACATCCAACAATGGGTATGGCAATGGCAAAGACATCCAACAATGGGTGGCAATGGCAAAGACATCCAACAATGGGTGGCAATGGCAAAGACATCCAACAATGGGTGGCAATGGCAAAGACATCCAACAATGGGTATGGCAATGGCAAAGACATCCAACAATGGGTATGGCAATGGCAAAGACATCCAACAATGGGTATGGCAATGGCAAAGACATCCAACAATGGGTATGGCAATGGCAAAGACATCCAACAATGGGTATGGCAATGGCAAAGACATCCAACAATGGGTAGCAATGGCAAAGACATCCAACAATGGGTAGCAATGGCAAAGACATCCAACAATGGGTGGCAATGGCAAAGACATCCAACAATGGGTAGCAATGGCAAAGACATCCAACAATGGGTATGGCAATGGCAAAGACATCCAACAATGGGTGGCAATGGCAAAGACATCCAACAATGGGTATGGCAATGGCAAAGACATCCAACAATGGGTATGGCAATGGCAAAGACATCCAACAATGGGTATGGCAATGGCAAAGACATCCAACAATGGGTAGCAATGGCAAAGACATCCAACAATGGGTGGCAATGGCAAAGACATCCAACAATGGGTGGCAATGGCAAAGACATCCAACAATGGGTATGGCAATGGCAAAGACATCCAACAATGGGTATGGCAATGGCAAAGACATCCAACAATGGGTATGGCAATGGCAAAGACATCCAACAATGGGTATGGCAATGGCAAAGACATCCAACAATGGGTGGCAATGGCAAAGACATCCAACAATGGGTGGCAAACGTAAGGGTTAAGGTATGGTTGGCTCTGTGCACCTCACCTGATCTCTTTTGATATTTCTAGCAACTAAAATTGGACTTTAAGCTTAAGAAGCATGATGTAGATTTAGACCACACAAAGTTGTTGATGCTGACTCAAAATCATAGTAGCATGGTGATTTAAAAACATTCACTTATTGACTTGTAATTATGAAAATGATACACCAGATTTCACAACTTGCCAGTCAAGATAACAAGACCAACATTTTTTAAAATGAATAAGAAGAGAAAAAAAAGGAGAACTCCTCTAAAGCTAGAGTTTTTCACAGTATCTTTAGCATAAAGCAGAACTGGTAATACAAAATTAAGGCCAGGGCGGCTGTCTGGTCTGTCACAGACCTAGTTTGTCAGCTGTAGTTAGTAACTAGATGACATGAGGGAACAATGTGATGTGTCTTTCCCAAGAATACAAGTCAAGTGCATCAAAACTTTTGACCTGCAGCATAATCTTGAGCTTGACCAGCTAACCCTACACCATGGAATAAAAAAAAGAAGAAGATTTTTCATAACAATGTTCGCAAACATTTTAGAAACTATTTTTTGCTATTCATATATACAGCAACTCCTTTTAAGAACAACTCTTACACAATGAAGAATTGAAAATTCATCAACCAGCTTTTTATGAAAACAAATAGTATATGGGTATTTATCTATACCATTAAGAATGATCAAACGATTTTTTCTTACCATAAGTTTGTTGATCAAGCTGAACAGCAGGTGCCTTAACAAAAGCGTTTTTTAATCAATGCAGCATTGGGAATTATACAGATTCTATTTGATTAAGATGATTCTATTTGTTTCAGATCATTTCATATTTTTTTTTCATTAGAAATGCATTCAGTAAATTTTGTTACAATGGATTAGATTTTTGTTGACATTTATTCTTATTTCGTTTAAACTCAGGCATATCCGTCTTTGAAACCTCTTGCCTCATGGGTCATTGATCTTGTAACCAGAATGCAATTTATTCAGACGTGGATCGACTCAGAATCCCATCAGTAAGCTACTACCCTAGCTATTTAGAGAAAATGTACAATGTTTTTTAGCCTAATTATGTTTTATTTTATAGTATTCAATGTAGTACTATAATCTATGTCATTTTTTTATTTTATTTGTTCATATCTCTGTTCAATGTCGATTAAAAAATTTACAATATTTCATAAATCTTGAAAAGGTCTTTTCTTCTTTTGATGTAAAAGGTCTTAAAGCATTAGTGTATGATTAAATTATCTTTATCCCTAAAAAAAAATATTTTCCGTCTAACAGGAAATTAGATAATATGTATGCAACTCACAGGACAATGTACCTTTAACCAACTTGTTAAATATTGTGAAAGATTGTGCCATTCTTTGTTTAAATTTAAATATTCTTCCTTTTTTATCTTTCATTCAGGTTTTTGGATCTCTGGTTTCTTCTTCCCACAAGCTTTCTTGACTGGTACACTGCAGAACTATGCCAGGAAAAGTGTGATCTCCATTGACAGCATATCTTTTGGATTCCAGGTATGCAATAATTGTCATAATAGTAGTGGAATATTATTTTTATAAGATATCTTTCACCTTTTGACACAGTTATAGGGTTTTATTATCGCATAAGATTTTTTCTCTCAAAATGTCATGCAGTTACACGGTTGCAAAAGAAAATGAGCCGCTGGTTTCCATAGCCAGCCTTCAGCCTCCTGAGGATTAGTAAACGTGAAGGCTACTGTTTGAAGGGCTCACTCAGTGCTCAGAGAAGAAAAAAGAAGAAGAACAAGAAGAAGAAGAAGAAGAAGAAGAAGAAGAAGAAGAAGAAGAAGAAGAAGAAGGGGAGGAGGAGGAGGAGGAGGGAGGAGGGCGGGGTGGAGGAGGAGGAGGGAGGAGGAGCAGGAGGAGCAGGAGGAGGAGGAGGAGGAGGAGGAGGAGGAGGAGGAGGAGGAGGAGGAGAAGAAGAAGAAGAGAAGAAGAAGAAGAAGAAGAAGAAGAAGAAGAAGAAGAAGAAGAAAGAAGAAGAAGAAGAATGAGAAAAAGAAGAAGAATGAGAAGAAAAAGAACAAAAAGGAGATAAGAAAACATCCTGCAAATTCTGACTCCTGTGCTGGATGTTTGAATATATGACATTTCAAAGTTTCATGTTATGATTTTTTTCATCTTTCAATGAATTTTGTAATAAAAATAACAAAGGTTATCAATTATAAAGCACAAATGTTATTTTGGCTGCATGGAATTGACCGTGCAGTAAATATTTATCATAGAAAAAGAATGTCTTGGCTGTGATGATGTAAACAATCTTCCCAATCATACTTTCTGGACCAAAGTGTTTTGTAACTGATTTACCTGAAGACACATAACAAATTGGCAGTGGTATTTCTTTAACCTGCATGTACAGTAACACCGTTGAACAAACTGCCAACAGAAATCAAACTAAGCAGTAACATTGAATATTTTGAAAATAAAAGTCAAAACATGGCCTTAAAACCCAAATTTAGTTGACTGTATACATGTATTTGAATTCAAGTTCATGCACACTGA
>JAXRKP010000141.1:150000-157500 GCA_037039925.1 Doris montereyensis
GAGACAATTGTCCACCTAAATATCTTCCCATTCAACAATTTTTGAAAATTCTTTCCTCCACTCTGTTCATCTTTCCTCCAAATGCAGAGAGTGTGATGAATAACAGTTGTCCATCCACTGATAGAACACATTCATTAATTTACGAGATATAATAAATACAATTTTGAAAATTCTTTCCCCAGGCACATTGTCCACCACTGGCCATTCAACCAATTTCGTCTTCTCAATCGAGGTTCCGACAGACAAATCCCAAGAACACTGGATTAAGAGGCGTCGCCATGTTGTGTGCTCTCGATTACTAATGTTGATAATTATTATTATTTCATTAAGCTGCTGACTCTGCATACATTTTATAGTTATTGTTATTATTATTACTGCTATGAAATCTTTTTGTAAGCTTTCCTTTAAATGTAAAAGTTTTTTTACAGGACCAAACACGTTGTATCTATGGAAGAACTTTGTAAAACTGCTGAAATTTAATGTATCGCAAAACTTGTAAAGAAAGTACTTTTTAAAAGTTTTGAGACAATAACTTACTGTGATATAATTACAAAAAACAATATGCAACTTCAAATTACATGTGATATATTGTGTGACTTGTGTTGAAATGTTAGAAGTTGAAATTTACTGTTGATTTTCATATATAATCTTAAATGTTTAGAATAAGTTTGGTCCATAAGATCTCCTTTTAGGATATCTTGTTTAGGGGATGGGAAGAGGATGTGTGTTTCTCCATCTGTTTTCAAATTGTTTTATAAAATCGTGTCCTTCTTTCATCTTGTCTTAAAAATTGTAATAGATTTTATGACATGAATAGAGCTAGACACTTGCTAGTAAATTCATGTTGGGTTAAACGAGGATGTAAATTATGCAAAACATTCTTTAAATTTTTACTTCTTCAAGAAATAAACCTGTGATATGATGTGTGTCCGTCCAACTTTGACACTTTTTTATGCAAATCCATAACAGAATTATGTGATTCTATGCATTGTTTACAATCATAATAAATATAGGTTACTCTTGTCTTTGAAAAGAAAAAAAAACAATTGTCTCAGTGTTATTTCATTCAGTGCTGTTTACAATATACATGTACAATCTATTAAAATTATGAGTATGCTTTGCTTGTTGCGCTGTTGGTGGCCTAGTGATTAGGATGCCAGAGTTTGGATCATAAGATCTTTGGTTTGAATTCAAATAATGCCAACACCTGTGTCCAGGAGGGTATGTAGTAGATCTATTACTTATCCAAGCGAAGTGCTATATTTATAATATCTGTTTTAGATTAAGATCTAGATTTATAATTTTATGTACATTCTAGATATAGATTTATCTCGATCAACAGATAAAGACAATAAATTATAAATCTAAAATCTTTACTCGAAACATAATATCCATTTCTTTGATGACCATTAGACGTAGAAAGCTATTGGATGTACTGTAGCTCATACTGTCGAAAAACGTTACCAGGCATCTAAAAATAGTTATAGCCTATCCGGTTTCCCCAACTGTATCAAACTTCTACTATAGTAGAAATTTGATACTTTCTTTCTTTCTTTCTTTATCATTTCCCATTCAACCTTTCGGTGTATGGGTTCAGATGTCTGAGATGATCTTTCTCTCCAGCATGCACTCTCCTGGTATTTTCTGTTTCCTGAAATTGGATACATTTTGTTAAAAAACAAAACAACTGGATATATTTTCAGATGCCTTTATGTGTGCGCATGTTTTGTGTGTTGGGGGGGGGGTCGAGCACATTGCATTGCAATGGTAACTACGTATACCATTTCTCTTGATGTGGCCTAACATAATGTGTGATCAGTCGATCCCCCACGCTTAAAGCACACAAAAGTGTTTTAATATGCAGGAATATGTCAACAGGCAGCTCTAGGGAAAATGAGCCTTGCGTCAAACAACTTGCCCGAAGACAGCACTTCAAAAAGGACAACGAGAAAAGATAAAACAAAACAGGGAGGATGTTCTGACGACCTGATATCTAAAAGATCTGCGGTTAGCGAACTGGCTGGATAAAAAATGTCTGCAGCTAGAGCATTTGATATGATTTGATTTGATTTACCCACATCCATAGCTAAAGTGATCTTGGGGTTTTTGGTACGATTTTTTTATTTTTGCCCATTGACAGTACGTGGGTAAGGGATCTATAATATGCATAGAATGATGTGGCACACAGGACCTCCTTTTTATTGTCCGTCTCCGAGTGGACACGTTTATCGACCAGCTGGACCAGGGAGGGCAGATTTTGCACAAAAAAACTTGAGAATTGACACTTTGCCTCTTGGCTATCGAGTCCACAGCTAGAGCAGAGTTGCCCAATGTTTTGATTTTCTCTCATCCGTCCTTTTGTCAATAAGAGTCCAAACAGAATGATATCAAACCTATTGATCGTCTTGACTTCAGTCAGGGGGACTCGATAGTCCAGAGGCAAGGTGTCAGCCTCTCAATAAAGAGTAGGGGTTCGAGCCCCAACAGTTGTGTCAATTTCTTGAGTTTTTTTCGAGCAAAATTTACCCTCTCCCAACCCCCGCAAATTGTCACTCATGAAGCATGTACTGTCAGTGGGTACAATTGTCAGTCATGAATTACGTATTGTTGGTGGGCACGATAGTCAGTCATGAAGCACATACTGTCAGTGGGTACGATTGTCAATCATGAAGCACGTACTGTCAGTGGGTACAATTGTCAGTCAGGAAGCATGTACTGTCAGTGGGTACGATTGTCAGTCAGGAAGCATGTACTGTCAGTGGGTACGATTGTCAATCATGAAGCATATACTGTCAGTGGGTACAATTGTCAGTCAGGAAGCATGTACTGTCAGTGGGTACGATTGTCAGTCAGGAAGCATGTACTGTCAGTGGGTATAGCACGTACAGTCAGTGGGTACAATTTTCAGTCAGTGGGAAACACGTACTGTCATTGTCAGTGGGTACGAATGTCAGTCATGAAGGACGTACGCAGTCATGTATTGTCAGTGGGTACGATAGTCAGTCATGAAGGACGTACTGTCAGTGGGTACGGTTGTCAGTCATGAAGCATGTACGCCAATGGGTACAATTGCCAGTCATAAATCATGTACTGTCAGTGGGTACAATTCCAGTCATAAAGCATGTACTGTCAGTGGGTACAATTGCCAGTCATAAAGCATGTACTATCAATGGGTACAATTACCAGTCATGAAGCATGTACTGTCAGTGGGTACAATTACCAGTCATGAAGCATGTACTGTCAGTGGGTACAATTGCCAGTTATAAAGCATGTACTATCAATGGGTACAATTACCAGTCATAAAGCATGTACTGTCAGTGGGTACAATTGCCAGTCATGAAGCATGTACTGTCAGTGGGTACGATTGCCAGTCATGAAGCATGTACTGTCAGTGGGTACAATTGCCAGTCATAAAGCATGTACTGTCAGTGGGTACAATTGCCAGTCATAAAGCATGTACTGTCAGTGGGTACGATTGCCAGTCATAAAGCATGTACTATCAATGGGTACAATTGCCAGTCATAAAGCATGTACTATCAATGGGTACAATTGCCAGTCATAAAGCATGTACTTTCAGTGGGTACGATTGCCAGTCATAAAGCATGTACTTTCAGTGGGTACAATTGCCAGTCATAAAGCATGTACTATCAATGGGTACAATTGCCAGTCATGAAGCATGTACTGTCAGTGGGTACGATTGCCAGTCATAAAGCATGTACTGTCAGTGGGTACAATTGCCAGTCATGAAGCATGTACTGTCAGTGCATACGATTGTCAGTCCATAAAGCACGTACTTTCAGTGGGTACGATTGTCAGTCATAAAGCATGTACTGTCACTGGGTACAATTTCAGTCATGAAGCATGTACTGTCAGTCGATTGCCAGTCATGAAGCATGTACTGTCAGTGGGTATGATTGCCAGTCATGAAGCATGTACTGTCGATTGGCATGTATGATTGCCAGTCATGAAGCATGTACTAATGTTAGTGTGTATAGAAAGTACTGTTAGTGGGTACGATTGCCAGTCATGAAGCATGTACTGTCAGTGTGTATAGAAAGTACTGTTAGTGGGTACAATTGTCAGTTATGAAGCATGTACTGTTAGTGTGTATAGAAAGTACTGTTAGTGGGTACGATTGTCAGTCATGAAGCATGTACTGTCAGTGTGTATAGAAAGTACTGTTAGTGGGTACAATTTGTCAGTTATGAAGCATGTACTGTCAGTGGGTAAAGCACGTAGAGTCAGTGGGTACAACTGTTAATCATGAAGCCATAGCGGAGTAGGACAATAATCTGGACTGTATACTGCCATTTTTATTTTTGTTGGCAATTCTTCTTTACCTACAAATGCCTTTCCAAGATGGTTATATATTGCACTTGCCTTTAGGATTCTCTGGCTGATTTCTTCTCTTAGTTTTTCCTCTGAGTTAATCATTACTCCTAAGTAATTGTAGCTTTGAACTTATTCTACATTCTCCATGCCCAATTTAAGATTTTGTGTTTTCTTCCCCTAGTAACTAGCATTGTTTTGGTTTTCTTTGCATTTACTCTCATTCCTCTTTTATTTCATTCATTACTCATCATGTTGCTATTCGACTGGAGGTGCCTTTCTGATTCTCCAAACAGAATTAAATCATCGGCAAATGAAAGCACTGATACATTTACTGGTTTGAGTTTCCACATAGCTACATTCATTTTCTTAATTTTTGAGGTTGCCTTTGCAACTGAATCCATAAATGTGATAAACAAAAGAGGACTTAGGATACAACCCTGTCTTACTCCTATATCTACATCAAATTCTTCAGATACATTTCCAGCTATTCTCACTGCACATGTTGGTTTATTGTAAAAAAAATTAATGGCTTCTATTAAATCTTACTTTACGTTGTGTTCTTTTAAGGAATGCCATAGTTTGTCCCTCCTCACAGTGCCAAATGCCTTTTCTAAGTCAACAAAACACAGGTGCAAGTCAATGTTTATCTCAAGGAATTTTTCTATTATTTGTATAATTGTAAATATGTGGTCTTGTACACTTCTTCCTGATCTAAATCCACTCTGATGCTCTTCAATCTGATCCTCTTCTCTTTTCCTTAGTCTCATTTCAAGAATCCTGGAATACACGCTAAGTAGTGATATCTCTCTATAGCTTGAACATTCCATAGTTGATCCTTTCTTATGAATTGGTACTGCTGTTCGCCATTTCCAGTCGTCTGGCACCTGTTGTTGGCATATTGCATGTAATAGTTTGTGTGCCTCTCTCCCTTGGTTTTAATAATTTTTGGATAAACTTCATCTGCTCCATGGGCCTTTCCTAATTTCACTTTTCTTATAGCTGTTTATAGTTCTTCCATTGAGATATCTACATCTTTGGCTGTCTCCTCTGTATTACTTGTTAACGTTACTCTTACTAATTGATCTTTACTCCTTGTTGCATATGTCTTGGAGGGATTATGTAATTGTTGAAAATGCTTTCTCCCTGTTTCCATGATTTGGCTGTGTCCTTTCATTATTTCTCCTTTGGCGTTCTTAATTTGTCGTATTGGGCATGCTTTGGTCTTTTTCATGCTCTTCATTGCCCTCCAGAACACCTTTGATTTCCTTGGTAGTTTTCTTGGTTTTTGTCCAAAGTCTTCCCATTGTTCCTGTTTTGCTTTCCTTACTTCCTCTTTGGCGATAGTTCTTTTACTCACGTAATCTATCCTATCCTCTGGTCTCTTTGTTTGCAACTATTTCTTCCAGGCATCCTTCTTTTCTTTCATCTTGCTTAGTCTTGACATTTTCATTCCACCATGCTTCTCTATTCTTATCCCCTTTAATTTGTTTCATACCACAGACCTCTTCAGTACAACCGAAGAGTGTTTCTTTATACATTTGCCACTTTTCTTCTATTGTGCTATCCTTCAGATCCATTTGCCTTTCACTGATATATCTTTGTATCTTGGATTGGTATATCTGTTTTACTATTGGTTTATTTAGTTATTCTATTT
Organism: Doris montereyensis; assembly: GCA_037039925.1. Taxonomy (NCBI): domain Eukaryota; kingdom Metazoa; phylum Mollusca; class Gastropoda; order Nudibranchia; family Dorididae; genus Doris; species Doris montereyensis. The sequence continues at coordinate 155,987 of JAXRKP010000141.1, forward strand.
TGAGTTTAGTAGCTTTCTTCTCTTTTCTGTTTGTTTTCTTCAGTTAATAATTTCATTTTGGCTATCACAGCCTCTCTGTTTACTCTTGCATCCATTGTACTGTGAAAAAGTGAGCTGCTAACTATTACGTAATCTATCATTGACTTTTCCCATCTGTCTTCATTTACTCTTGTAAGTTTGTGGATATCGTTATGAGGAAAAAATGTGTTAGTTATTTTCATGTTATTCTTTAGACAAAAATCTACAAGTTGTCATCTCTCCTGCTTTACCTATTACTCCTCCTGCTGTTTCTATATTGTTGCCTACTCTAGCGGTTAAATCTCATAAAATCATTAGTTACTGTTTGGATTTGAAATTCTCTGCAGCTATTTGTAAATCGTTTTCCAAGATATCGTTTTCTTCTTTGGGGCATCTTCGTTTGGTCCATAAGCTATTAATAATTTAATTTCTTTTCCTTTTGGTTTAATATTTACTTCTAATAATCGTGGGCTTATAAATTTCCAACTTTTTAGTATCATTTCTTGCCTTTTATGCATTACGAGGCCCACTCCTGCTCTATCTCTATCTTTGACATCTACCCCTGAGAAGATTAAAGTATGATTTGGTCGTACATTTTCTATTCTGTGTCCTTTTTTTTTGTTTCTGTAATAGCCAACATGTCTACTTTGAATGTTTCCATTTCTTCAGCTAATTCTTTTCCATTTATTGCCCTAACATTCCATGTTCCAAAAATCACAGTCCGTGTTCTTTTCCAGAGTCATCTTCGAAAGTTCAAGCTGGGTATATCATTATATGTATTTCTTTGAATCAGTTTGGTTTGGAAAGCAAAAAGATTGGCCCACTGTATCCTAGGTAGATGGCGGGGCTGCCACCTTGAGGCTTCCTACCAGGCCTTGTTATTTTCTGTCAGGGTTAACTCCCTTAGCCGTCGGTCAACCAAGACCCGCCTGGAAGGCAGCAGGAGACTCGTAGAGGGCCGCACCGTCTAACCCCCGTAAAGGTGCTCACCTATCCACTGCCCGGATCTCTCGATATGCCGATACTGAATCACATTATTTTGTTGTGTTGTCTTGCTTATATTCTTTATCTTTGTTTCCAGCTTGACGGTTACTAAATAACGCTGCAATGCTACGTCAGTACCTCTGTTGACCTTGACATCCTATAGAAATCTTCGTAAGTTTGTTGCTATACATGTGATAAATTTGGTTTTATGTAACGTTGTCAGGAGAAGGCCAATATACTTTTATACCACATATATATTATCAGTTAGAAACAAATCCCATTTCCGCCAGAAGATTTCCGATAAAGCCGATATAGTATTATATTGAGGCAATAAGTATCACCAAATATGCCAACAGACGGTACCGAACGAAAGACATTAAGCCAATAGATGATATAATAATCATGTATCCAATTAAGCCAATAAATGATATAATAATCATGTATCCAATTAAGCCAATAGATGATATAATAATTATGTATCCAATCAAGCCAATAGATGATATAATAATCAT
>JAXRKP010000141.1:162500-190000 GCA_037039925.1 Doris montereyensis
GCAGGAGAGATGTGACCGTGGTGGGAAAAAACCCCCAACTCCAGTGAGGCGCATCAGCAGCTGAAGAGGCAAATTAGCATCATTTCTGTTACATCTCTCCTCCATGAATTGCATTGGCTACCTGTTGAGAAAAGAATTGTATATAGAATAATACGCACTGTTGTTTACAAGACTCTCAACAGTTATAGTCTCATTTATATCAAATATCTTTTGAATATCTATACCTCGATAAGGGGCCCAAGATCGAATAATGACAAAATTATCTTAATAAAACCTGAAATGAACTCGCAAAATCGGCGAACAATCTTTTGAATTCTCGGCTCCCTTTTATGGAACTCTCTTCCCCCACATATTATTATTATTATTATTATTATTATTATTATTATTATTATTATTATTATTATTATTATTATTATTATTATTATTATTATTATTATTATTATTATTATTATTTATTAGGTGTGCTAGTTCACTAACGGCTTTTAAATCAGGACTACAATTATATCTTTTTACGCTGTAAGGCATTTGGTTATGACTGTGTTTTATCCTACTATGTACATGTATTATATATCATTATTATTATTATTATTATTATTATTACTATCATTATTATGTTGTTCTGCTGCCACTGTAAAGCGCATGGAGCCTGTTATCTCCGGGGTAATGCGCTATATAAGTGTCATTATTATTATTATTATTATTATTATTATTATTATTATTATTATTATTATTATTATTATTATTATTATTATTATTATTATTATTATTATTATTATTATTATTATTATTATTATTATTACGTAGAGGGAATCCACCAAAACAAAATAAAAAGACAAGTATTAAAAAAAGTGAAAGGAACGTAGGAGGACCTACCAATATTCCCCATCCAGTACTGCCTACGAAGAAGGCCGGAGGACTTCTGCCACTTCGTTATCAGGGTTGAAGGGACATTCGCCATTGTGTATCGTGTACCTGGTTATCAATGGTTCTATGGGACTTCTCAGCGCCCAATGCTTTCAATGAAAGTGACACAAACATGACCAGACCATAGATTGCCAATGGTTATAACACAGGATGATCAAACAATAGAAAATAGGAAAATCCAATGCACCTACCTTTGCTTTTACAACATTTTTTGTTTTGTTTTTAATGTTGAAAATGCGTATCATGTAAGTAAAGACACTCATCAAAGTAACTTTCATTGTGATAGGAGTCGACGGTCTGTTAAGATGTTGCACTGTCTTGTGATTGCGTGGATTTTTGAGGGGAATTTTTTTTGTTGTGTGTGTCTCTTATAGAAAAATCAACCTCCCCCCACCCCCACCCCGATCTCTATTGTTAAAAAAAAGATCAAAGGAAAAGGATTCATTGAGGCCTCGAAGGAAAAAACGCAAGAGAAAGCAATAGAAAGAAGTGCGCTACTGAAAATACTGGCCGGAACAGAATGGGGATCAAACCAATCAGTCCGCAAGAAGACCTACACAGCATATGTCCGCCCGCTTCTAGAATATGGGATAGCAACATGGGGAAACACAACAGCATCAAACGTTCCAAAGGTCAGAGTGGTACAAAATCGAAGCCTCAGGATAAATAATAACAGGAGCAATGCGAACAACATCTATCACGGCAATGGAATCACAAACAGGCACCCAAATCTTGCAAGACAGAAGAAACACAAACAAGTTAATCCAGTGTGCTAAAAAAAAAAGAAAAAAAGTGAACACCCATTAAACCACAATGTGGCAAAATGAATAAACCAGTAAGAAAAAGACTGTCAGTTCCGCAAAAGAAGTAACTTTATAGAAAAATCAAGACAGCTGAGGGGGAATTATCAATCTCACAGATAGATGAAGAACCTCTAAAATGCTTGCTTCATGATCAGCTTGGGAGTATGGCCTCCACCCAGAAACTTTATTATTATTATTATTATTATTATTATTGTTATTATTATTATTATTATTATTATTATTATTATTATTATTTGTTACCATTGTTATTATTATTATTATTATTATTATTATTATTATTATTATTATTATTATTATTATTATTATTATTATTATTATTATTTATTATCATCCTTATTATTAATATATGATTATTATGATTATTATGCTTATTATTATTATTATTTTATTATTATTATTATTATTATTATTATTATAAATAATTATTGTTATTATATTCTCATTACAAAACATTATCATTATCATTACTGTTATTATTACTCTGTTCAATGCTCTCAAGTGAAGTGATTACAACAATAGCAGATATTGGAATCACTTCAAACACTTGCTTTTTTCATTGAAAATGATCACCATGTGACTTCAAGTTTAATTATAGATGTAGTTTCTGAAAATTGTTATTGGCTATACAAGTGAAATTGTTTGTCTCTACAAGCTCAACATTAGAGTTATCATTTAAAAATGTTGAGTGTCTGAACGTGTTCACGTTGCAGGAGGACAACACTTATTTCTCCCATCACAAGTGCTGCTCAACACACTATAAGGTAAAGTCTGTATGTAGCTGAGATGGGTTATATTCATTGTTTTGTTGCCTTTATTTTCATCTTTCCATAGTGACATTGAAGCCTACACAAGGTCTGTACTTATTCATTGTTTTGTTGCCTTTATTTTTTTATCAGGTTTGAAATTTCTTTAAAAGTGGAATTGTCATAAGAGTGATACGATACAGTGTAAAAGCATTATTTAAAACATTCATTACAAAGATAAGTTTTTGATTGAGGAAAATTGTTTTCGGACCATCTCTCTCTGTCCAATTCAACCTAGCCATCAACAAATTTCGTCGTCAAAGAACGAAATAAGATTATCGCATGTATGCTGTTAATGGATTATTAGTTATTAGTATCATATTTTTTCAGAGGCAGTATAGGTCATTCATTCTTTCTTTATCAATTCCCATTCTACTTTTCGGTGTATGCGTTCAGATGCCCGGAGATGATTTTTCTCCACGATGTCTTGTCCTGGCATTTTCTGTTTCCTTCCAAAAATGTTAAATTTATATTCTTCAATGCTTCTTTTATATCTTCTTCCAACGTTTTCCGAGGTCTGCCTTTTGGTCTTTTACCTGGGGCTTTAGCACTGTAATATACTGATTTAGCTATTCTATTGTCATGCATTCTGTTTACATACCAAAACCATCTCAGTTGATTTATTTCTATTTTAGTTTTTATGACATCTGCTTTGGTTTGATCTTTTATTGTTGTGTTTCTGATTTTGTCTCTTTTAGATTTCCCCTACTACTCTTCTTAGATATTTCATTTCAGCTGCCTGTACTCTACTGTATTCTCTACTGTCTAAGGTCCAGGTTTGACTGCCATCAAGGAGAGTAGGACAATAAACTGTGTTGTATACTCCAATTTGGTTTTTGTTGACAATTCTGTTTTACTTACAAATGCCTTTCCTAAATGGTTATATATTGTACTTGCCTTTTGGATTCTATGGCTGATGTCTTCTCTTAGGTTTCCCTCAAAGTTAATAATTACTCCTAGGTAATTGTAGACGTGAACTTGTTCTAAATTCTCCCTGCCCAATTTAAGACGTTGTATTTTAGCTTCCTAGTTACTAGAATTGTTTTGGTTTTCTTTGTTTTTACTCCCAAGATTCTTTTATTTAGTTCATTTTATCATAATGTTGATATTTGACTGAAGGTCACTTTCTGATTTTCCAAACAGAACTAAATCATCAGCAAATGAAAGCATTGATACATTTACTGGTTTGAGCTTCCACATATCTACATTCATTTTCTTAATTTTGAGGATGCCTTTGCGACTGAATCCATAAATGTGATAAACAAAAGAGGACTTATGATCGGACCCTGTCTTACGCCTATATCTACATCAAATTCTGCAGATACGTATCCAACTACTCTGACGCACATTTTGGTTTATTGTAAAAGCTTTTAATGACTTCTATTACATTTGCTCTACATTGTGTTCTTTTAAGGAATGCCATAGTTTGTCCCTCCTAACAGTGTCAAATGCCTTTTGTAGATCTATAAAACACAGATGGAAGCTCTTCAATTTTTCTCTCAAGGAATTTATCTATTATTTATCTAATCGTAAATACGTATGCCTATTGGCATATTGCATGAAGTAGTTTGTCTGCCTCTCTCCCTTAGTTTTTAATCATTTCTGGATAAACTTGATCTGCTCTGGGGCTTTTCCTAATTTCACTTTTCTTATAGCTGTTTGGATTTCTTCCATTGATATATCTACATCTTCGGCTTTCTCCTCTGGATTACTTGTTACTCTTACTAATTGATCTTTACTCCTTGTTTCATATGTTCTGGAGGGATTATGTAATTGTTGAAAATACTTTCTTTCTTCATATTTCTCCATTTAGCATTCTTAATTTAATATTATTGGGCATGCTTTGGACTTTCTCATGCTCTTCCCCCCCCCACAGAACAGCTTTTGGTTTCCGTGATAGCTTTCTTGACGTCTTTGTCCAAACTCTTCCCATTGTTCCTATTTTGCTTTCCTCACTTCCTCTTTGGCGATAGTTCTTTTATTCACGTAATATATCATATCCTCTGGTCTCTTTGTTTGCAGGTATTTTTCTGGCATCATTCTTTTCTTTGATGTTAGTTTCGATATTCTCATTCCAACATGCTGTTCTTTTCCATTTCCTTTAATTTGTTTCCTATCACAGGCCTCTTCAGTACAACTGAGGAGTGTTTCTTTATACATTTGCCACTTTTCTTCTATTGTGCTTTCCTTCAGATCCATCTGCTTTTCACTGATGAATCTTTTTATCCTAGATTGGTATATCTCTTTTAATATTGGTTTATTTAGTTCCTCTATTCTGAGTTTATTAGCTTTCTTCTCTTTTTCCTTTTCTGTTTGTTTTCTTCAGTCAGTAATCTCATTGCTAGGTGATGATCACTAAACATTTTTGCTCCTCTCTTTACTTTTGCATCTAATGTACTGTAAAAATTGAGTTGCTGATTATTATGCAGTCTATCATTGACTTTTCACACCTGTCTTCATTTACTCTTGTACATTTGTGGATATCTTTATGAGGAAAAAAGGTGTTGGCTATTTTCATGTTATCTTTAGGCAAAAATATCTTAGTCTCTCCATTTGAGAAGTTATTGTCTCTCTTTCTTTACCTATTACTCCTCCTAATGTTTTTATATTGTTACCTACTCTAGCGTTTAAATCTCTTAAAACCATTAGTTTCTGCTTGTGTTTAAGATTCTCTGCAGCTATTTGTAAATCGTTTTCGGAAGTATATTTTTTCTTCTTTAGTTGCGTTGTCATTTGGTCCATAAGCTATTAATAATTTAATTTCTCTTCCTTTTGGTTTAATATTTACTTCTAATAGCTGTTAACTTATAAATTTCCAGCATTCTAGTAGTTTTCTTATATCTTTTATGCACTGGGAGACCTACTCCTGCTCTAGCTCTATCTTTAACATCTACTCCTAAGAAGATTAAAATATTATTTGGTCCTACAATTTCTATTCCTTGTCTTTTTTCTTTTTTTTTCTATAATAGCCAAAATGTCTACTTTGAATTTTTCCGTTTCTTCAACTAATTCTATCTCTTTTCCATTTTTTGCACTAACGTTCCATTTTCCAAAAATCACAGTCCGTGTTCATTTCATTTTCGTTGTTGAAAGGTTAAGCCGGGGATATTATATATATTTGCATCAGTTAGGTTTTGGATAAGCACGGGATTAGGGGCCCACTATACCCTAGGTAGATGGTGGGCTGCCACCTTGAGTGTCCGTACCAGGCCCATATATCTCAAAATAATCATGAAGTTTTAAAAAGTATTGAAAATAAATATAGCAATCAATAACAACAATGCACATTCATGTATAACTCGACTACCATTTGACCGAATGACACATGGGACGTTCTATAGAAATAGGTTATCCTCTTCCTTCATACTGAACTTGAGGTGATGAAAAACTTAAAATTTATTTTTTAAAAATTCCCTGCAAAATATCTATCGTAACGAAAACATAATATGCCCACACAAAGTCAAAAGACCATCTACGTAATATATTATGACACGTTTCACTTTTTTCGGGGTATAGTATCTATGGAAGGTGTTGGGAATTTTCGACAAAGTTGAATTAATATAAGACCAACAGACCCTTACAATATTATAGTGAGCTGGTAAAGTAAATTGTTTCTCTATAGCAGGTCTACTCAGTATGTTGCCCTGTAAGAATCTTCGCATTTGCATGATATTGCTATTGGAGTTTTTATGAGTTAACGCTTCGTATTTATGAAGAGAAGGTCAAATAATATTCTCCGTGTGACCGACACGCTCGTTAGTTCAGTCAAAAACAAAGCTCACACTGCAGCAGGGTTCCCTTACTTCATTCTCCCAATCTCCCCATCTCCCATTCCCCCATCTCCCCTTCCTCGCCATCTCCCATTCTCCCATCTCACCATCTCGCCATCTCCCATTCCCCAATCTCCCATTTCCCATACCCCCATCTCCCTCTCCCATTCCTCCATCTCCCCATCTCCCAATATCCCATTCCCCCATCTCCCCATCTCCCAATATCCCATTCCCCATCTCCCCATCTCCCAATATCCCATTCCCCCATCTCCCATTCCCCCCATCTCCCCCATCTCCCTTATCCCCATCTCCCCATCTCCCCATCTCCCAATCCCCATTCCCCCATCTCCCCATATCTCCCATCTCCCCATCTCCCATTCTCCCATCTCCCCTTCTCCCATTCCCCATCTCCCATCTCCCATTCCCCATCTCCTTCTCCCATTCCCCCATCGCCCCATTTCCCCATTCCCCCATCTCTCCATCTCCCAATCTCCCATTTCCCCATCTCCCGATCTCCCATCTCCTCCATCTCCCCATCTCCTCATCTCCCCATTCCTCCATCTCCCATTCCCCCATCTCCCCATCTCCAAATCTCCATTCCCCATCTCCATTTCTCCCATTCCCCCACCTCCCAATCTCCCAATCCCCCAATCTCCCCTTCCCCATTCCCCCATCTAGCCATCTCCATTCCTCCATCTCGCCATTTCCCATTCCCCCATCTCCCCATCTCCCATTCCCTATCTCCATCTCCCCATCTCTCATTCCCCCCATCTCCCCATCTCCCATTCCCCCATCTCCCCATCTCCCATTCCCCCATCTCCCCATCTCCTCATCTCCCATTCCCCATCTCCCATCTCCCCATCTCCCATTCCCCCATCTCGCCATTTCTCATTCCCCCATCTCCCCCATTTCCCATTCCCCATCTCCCCATCTCCCCATCTCCCATTCCCCCATCTCCCTATCTCCCCATCTCCCATTCCCCTATCTCCCCATCTCCCATTCCCCATCTCCCCCATCTCCCATTCCCCCATCTCCCTATCTCCCATTTCCCCATCTCCCCATCTCCCCATCTCCCATTTCCCATCTCCCCATCTCCCATTCCCCCATCTCCCCATCTCCCATTCCCCATCTCCCTATCTCCCAATTCCCCATCTCCTTATCTCCCATTCCCCCATCTCCCCATCTCCCATTCCCCCATCTCCCATCTCCCATTGCCCCATCTCCCCATCTCCCATTCCCCCATCTCCCATCTCCCCATTCCCCCATCTCCCTATCTCCCATCTGCCATTCCCCCCATCTCCCATTTCCCATCTCCCCATCTTCCATTCCCCCATCTCCCCATCTTCCATTCCCCCATCTCCCCATCTCCCATTCCCCCATCTGCCATCTCCAATTCCCCCATCTCCCCATCTCCCATTCCCCCAACTCCCTTCTCCCCATCTCCCATTCCCCCATCTCCCATTCCCCCATCTCTCCATCTCCCATTTCCTCCCATCTCCCCATCTCCCATTCCCCATCTCCCATCTCCCATTTCTCCCATCTCTCCATCTCCCATTTCCATTCCCCATCTCCCCATCTCCCATCTCCCCATCTCCCCATCTCCCATTTCCCCATCTCTCCATCTCCCATTTCCCATTTCATCTCCCATCTCCCCCATCTCCCCATCTCCCCCATCTCCCATTCCCCCATCTCACCATCTCCCATTTCATCTCCCCATTCATTCCCCATCTCCCATCTCCCATTTCCCCGTCCCCATCTCCCCATCTCCCCATTCCCCCATCTCCCCCATCTCCCATTTCCCCATCTCCCCATCTCCCATTCCCCCATCTCCCCCATCTCCCATTCCCCCATTTCCCCATCTCCCAATCTCCCCCATCTCCCATTTCATCTCCCCATCTCCCATTCCCCCATCTCCATCATCCTCCCATTCCCCATCTCCCCATTTCCCCATCCCATTCCCCCATCTCACCATCTCCCATTTCCCCATCTCCCCATCTCCCATTCCCCCATCTCCCCCCCATCTCCCCATCTCCCATTCCCCCATCTCCCATCTCCCATTCCCCCATCTCCCCATCTCCCATTTCCCCATCTCACCATCTCCCATTCCCCCATCTCCCATCTCCCATTTCATCTCCCATCTCCCCATTCCCCATCTCCACCATCTCCCCATCTCCCCCATCTCCCCATCTCCCATTTCCCCATCTCCCCATCTCACCATCTCCCCATCTCCCATTTCCCCATCTCCTTATCTCCACATTCCCCCCATCTCCCCCATTTCCCATTCCCCCATCTCCCCATCATTCCCCATCCCCCCATCTCCCCATCTCCCATTTCCCCATCTCCCATCTCCCATTTCCCCCAATCTCCCCATCTCCCATTCCCCCATCTCCCCATCTCCCATTTCCCCATCTCCCCATCTCCCATTTCCCCAATCTCCCCATCCCATTTCCCCAATCTCCCCATCTCCCCATTCCCCAATCTCCCCATCTCCCATTCCCCCATCTCCCCATCTCCCATTTCCCATCTCCTCCCAATCTCCCCATCTCCCATTCCCCATCTCCCATCTCCCCATCTCCCATCTCCCATTCCCCCAATCTCCCCATCTCCCATTTTCTCCCCATCTCCCCATCTCCCATTCCCCATCTCCCCATCTCCCATTCCCCATCTCCCATTCCCCATCTCCCTCCCATCTCCCATTCCCCCATCTCCCATTCCCCCATCTCCCCATCTCCCATTCCCCCATCTCTCCATCTCCCCCATCTCCCCATCTGCCATTCCCCCCATCTCCCATCTCCCCCATCTGCCTCCCCATTCCCCATCTCCCCATCTCCCATTCCCCCATCTCCCCATCTCACCATTTCCCCATCTCCCCATCTCCCATTTCCCCCATCTCCATTTCCCATCTCCCATTTCCCCCATCTCCCCATCTCCCCATCTCCCATCTCCCATCTCCCCATCTCCCCATCTCCCCATCTTTCTCCCATCTCCCCATCTCCCATTTCCCCATCTCCCCATCTCCCATTCCCCCATCTCCATCTCCCATTCCCCCATCTCCCCATCTCCCATTCTCCCCAGTCTCCCACGAACTCCTGGTGGGTGTAAGATGTCTTCATAAACTCCAAACTTTTCGAAATGGGATTTTGAGCCCGAATTATACTATAAATACGCATACAATTCATAGTGTAGCATTGTAATGATAACAACAGATGAACATAAAAGTATTTATTCTGAAAAACATTAAACGTCGAGTATATGCGAATATGACAGAGGATAATCATGGTTATTACACAGGTTTCTACTGATTCTTGTCACACAGAATTCCAACTAGACGAAGCATAACGGCTTCCTAATGTTAAAAAGCGAAGAAATAAAAAGTGTTGACTGTTTAAAGGAGAGGGAGGGGGGGAGGGGGTGTGCTGATTTTCTGTTCTTTGCATATTCGGGTAGAACGATCATTTATCTACAAGTTCATGGCGTATGGTTTTTTTACAAAATATTTTATAGGCGAGGGTAGGTAAAAACAATAAAAATTTTGATTTAAATTACGCTAACACTGACTGAGAAGATGGCAGAAAAAAGCCGTATGTTGGCGGTTAATCCCAAATGTTGCAACACCGAGTTGACTTTGTTTCTGCCGACACTGATAGTCGCTTCGGCCGATCGCTGTGTGATGTAACAGGCGCTGCGCATCAGTGTGTATGTAAACATGCGCACAAGCATAAGATATAGATGACCCCCCTAAAAAAAAAGTGGTCATTTTGACGTCGTTTTCACAACAGTGCACATCTAAACTTAGATTTATAATTCGATTTACATTAATAACAATACCAGAAACTGTCGAAAGAGTAAGGGGCTGCTACAACAAGGGAAACCCGTCTGAAGCGTTTGTTTTGTGTTATTTTCTTTCCTTTTTTTACTTGCATATTTCCCGAAATGTAGTTTTTTTCACACTAAAATTCTATCTCGTCCGTCATTTACCGAACGATTTGTATAATATTTGGCACACAGGTTCCTTTTGTCAATTTAATAGAATGTCGTTGTTTTAAAAAATATATTGTAAAGATTTTGAGAAACAACTTTTTTGGTAATAAAAATGCCGTTTTTGTACATTCACAATAATAATATATATAGCATTTCAAAACTTTATTAAAAGAAATCTATGCACAAAAATTTTTAAAAAAAATCGACGTCATTCTTTAGATATTGAATGGGAAAAGATAATCTGCACAGATGTTGAGTGATTTTATTTATAACTAAGGGAGGAGATAGATCTTGAAAATTGGGCCAAAATCCAAGATGGCGGCCGTTTCTATGGCGACCAAGGACGCTACAAACTTTTCAATAATATAGGATAACTGTATTTTGACAGTTACTCATGTACAGACTAAAAGCAAAAACCCAAACTCAAAAGGAAACAAAACAAAACCCCTTAATTCACTATGGAGTCAGCACGACATAATAGGGTTGGTTTGGTAAATGCCTTGAGACAAACCAAACTGATTGATGTGTGGATCTAATGTTTTGTGTGTAGGGTGTGGTGTGTCTGTGTTGTGGTTTTGTATGTGGAGAAAGTGTGGATCTAGTGTTTTGAGTGTAGGGTGGTGCGTGTGGGTGTGTGTGTGTGTTGTGGTGTTATATGTTGAGAAAGTGTGGATCTAATGATGTGTGTGTAGGTGTGGTGTATGTGTGTGTTTTGTGGTGTTACATTATGTGTAGAAAGTGTGGATCTAGTGTTTTATGTGTGAGTGTGGTATGTGTGTGTGTGTGTGTGGATCTAGTGATGTGTGTTGTGGTGTTAAATTATATACAGAAAATGTGGATTTAGTGATGTGTGTGTGTATGTGTGTGTATGTGTGTGTATTGGTACATTATGTGGAGTAAAGCGTGGATTTAGTGATGTGTGTAGGTGTGGTATGTGTGTGTATTCTTGCATTATTATGTGAATCTAGTGATGTGTGTGTATGTGTGTGTGTATGTGTGTGTATTCTTGCATTATGTGGATCTAGTGATGTGTGTAGGTGGTGTGCATTGTGTGTGTGTGTGTTGTGGTGCATTATATACAGAAAATGTGGATCTAGTGATGTGTGTGTGTAGGTGTGGTATGTGTGTGTATTCTTGCATTATGTGGGAGAAATGTGTGGATTTAGTGATGTGTGTGTGTAGGTGTGGTATGTGTGTGTATTCTTGCATTATGTGGATCTAGTGATGTGTGTGTAGGTGTGATGTGTGTGTATTTTTTTTTTGATCTTGATGTGTGTGAATCTAGTGATGTGTGTGTGTATGTGTGGTATGTGTGTGTATTCTTGCATTATGTAGATCTAGTGATGTGTGTGTAGTCTATTTTTGTGTGGTGATGTGTGTGTATTCTTGCATTATGTAGATCTAGTGATGTGTGTAGGTGTGATTTGTGTGTGTGTGTGTGTGTTGTGGTGTTACATTATGTGGAGAAAGTGTGAATTGAATGTTTTGTGTGTAGGTGTGGTATGTGTGTGTGTATTGTAGTGTTACTTTATGTGGAGAAAGTGTGGATCTAGTGATATGTGTGTAGATGTGGTGTGTGTGTGTGTGTGTGTGTTGTGGTGTTACATTATGGGGAGAAATCTCTGGATCTAACGTTTTGTGTTTAGGTGTGGTATATGTGTGTGTTGTGGTGCTACATTATGTGGAGAAAGTGTGATCTAGGATTTGTGTCTGTGTGGTGTGTGTATTGTGTGCTACATTATGTGAAAAATTGTGATCTAGTGATGTGTGTGTATGTTGTGGTGCTACATTATGTAGAAAAATTGTGGATCTAGTGTTTGTGTGTAGGTGTGGTATATGTGTGTATTGTGGTGTTACATTATGTAGAGAAAGTGTGGATCTAATGTTTTGTGTGCAGGTGTGGTATGTGTGTGTGTGTGTGTTGTTACATTATGTCTTAATTGAAGTGAGGTGTGGATGTGTGTGTATGTATGTGCTACTTTATGAGAAAGTGTGGATCTAGTGATGTGTGTAGATGTGGTGGTGTGTGGTATGTGTGTGTTGTGGTGTTACATTATGTAGAAAGTGTTTTGGATCTAATGTTTTGTGAGTAGAAAGTGTGGTGTGTGTGAGTGTTGTGTGTTGTGGTGTTACATTATGTGGAGAAACTGTGGATCTGAATGTTTTTGTGTAGGTGTGGTATATGTGTGTGTGTATTGTGGTGTTACATTATGTGGAGAAAGTGTGGATCTAAGTGTTTTGTGTGTAGATGTGTGGTATATGTGTGTGTGTTGTGGTGTTACATTATGTGGATAAAGTGTGGATCTAGTTTTTTGTGTGTAGGTGTGTTGTGTGTGTGTATTGTGGTGCAATATTATGTGGAGAAAGTGTGGATCTAGTGATGTGTGTATGTGTGTGTGTTATGGTGCTACATTATGTAGAAAAATTGTGGATCTAGTGATGTGTGTGTGTGATCTAGTGTGGTGTGGTATATGTGTGTATTGTGGTGTTACATTATGTAGAGAAAGTGTGGATCTAGTGTTTTGTGTGGGTATGGTATGTGTGTGTGTGTGTGTGTTGTAGTCTTACATTACGTGGAGAAAGTGTGGATTTAGTGATGTGTGTAAGTGTGGTATGTGTGTGTTGTGGTGCTACATTATGTGTAGAAAGTGTGGATCTAATGTTTTGTGAGTAGGTGTGGTGTGTGAGTGTTGTGGTGTTACATTATGTGTAGAAAGTGTGAACCGAATGTTTTGTGAGTATGTGTCGTTTAAACGTGGTTGAGGTGTTTTGTTTGTTTTAGGAGATTGTATTTGTGAGCACGATGTTTTGTGTATGTTGGGGGAGGGGTCGTGGGATGGGAAGGAGGTGAGTGAATATGTGGCGTTTTGTGTGTATTTGGGGGTATGGGTGTAGTGTTTGGTGTGTCCGTGATGGAAGGGTATATGTGTAGTTTTGTGTTTGGAGGAGCGACGGTGTAAATGGGATATGTTGTAATCACAATGACACTGGTTCAAATCCCATGGTTCCCCTAGTTGTTCTTTCACAACGTTGTCCTCTCATGAAAGGTACTTTAATCTGATTTCCTCACTTGAGTTAAGTGTGAATGAGTACGCAGTTACAGCTAGAGAAAGATCTTATCAGAATGTTAGTACGATGTGCCTAATATGTTGCTGTACTAAACTACATGCTCCTTTGGAGTTGGAAATGAATGAAATGGCCTACAGGGGGATGAATGATGTACTGTCGGTGGGTCTAAATCCATCTCACGAATTGATGTAGATTTTGTGTGTGTGTGTGTGTGTGTGTGTGTGTGCGTCTGCATGCGTGGGTTTATGTGTCTGGGTGGGGAGTCTATGGATGTGTGTAGTTTCTTGTGTGTGTATGTAGAGGGAGGGGGGGGAGGATGAGGGGAATGTGTGTGTGTGTGTGTGTGTGTGTGTATGTGATATTGTGTGTGAAGGGGTGTAATATTTGGATGTCGTGTTTTGTCGCCATGCGCGTGGGACGGGTATGTGGGGATATGGGATTGTTTGCAAAGGGGGGGGAAGCAGTTGTTTGCATTGATTTTCTGAAGAGTATACTTTAAGCGGAAAGTTAGAAGTTATAAGTTCTGTTTTACTATCGTTCTGTTTCAGTTTAGTGTTGTTCATCCATTCTATGATGTCTTTGATGCAGGATTCCATCTGTAATCTTTCGATTATTTCAGTACCAAACATTATGACGGATTTCCCTACAAAATTCAATAGAAAGTACAAAGCTAAGTGCCGGAATTCTACGAACAATGACATTGAGAAAAAATGATATTAAAATCTGTAGTTATGAAATATTACGTACCGTACATCCAAAACAGATCATGTTTAAATTAATTACATGGTGTGGGTGAGCATAACAGAAAATTGGTCGAAAACTGTGTACGGAAATATGAAAAAGAGCAACCTGATTTAACGTGGAAAAACGGGTATCAGCTTGCCGTATGACTAATCCCACAGTTAATAATGCTTAATAGCAGTGAAGGTTAGCATACATGCAGTGGTACTCTCAAATTGGCCAGAAATTAGCCACATTTTTGCATTTTGATGTTTGAGCTTACATTTCTTTCATGCAAAGTAGAAAACACCAGTAAACAGACAATTAGAAGCTAATTATGACAATAAAAAGCGATATTTATTATTGTATAACCAGGTTATTACTAGTTATGTAGACCAAAGGCGAGGTTCATGCAGAAAAAGTAATACAAATAATAGCAGCAGATGAAGTAGCTACGTATTGTAAATTCTGTTCTTTGAATGAGAGCTGAGAGATCAAGTGACCTTTGAATCTAGCCTAAGGGCAATGGCTGTAATTAACCGGCGGGTTAACATTGCAAGGAGGAGTGGGGGAGGCGGGGGGAGGGGAGGGGATCTTTGTTTTATGCGTCGCAGGATGTTGGATTTAATGCTTCATTAACTCGATAAATGTGAGAACAGTCTTTGCGTCATTCCAGCTACCATTGTCAAACAGACCGTCTGCGTAAGGAATCATAACTATGATCGTGTATGTTCTACTTTTTTAACTTGGAAATTTTGACTTTGTTGAAAAAAAAACACGATTAACTCATGACGTAATATGTCTTGTTTTCTATTTCTGATTTTTCATGTTCACCTCCAACGTATTTGCTGCCAATGGAACCGCCACTAGCTGAATCGTGCATCCTTGACCTTGAGTATAGACAAAGCCATGAAGCCCAAACGTGACAGGAAGAAAATATGCCAGACAATGTGTGTAATAACAGGAGCAGCGCTGCTTATTTTGCCCACTGGAGGACATGGTACTGGGGCAATGTGTCCATTTTGGCACTGTCCTACATTGTGTCCCATCTTCAACAAGGCTCTGACATCGAAACTCCGTGGATCGTTTCTCTGTACATTGTCTTCCGTGCTTTGGGACTCATCTCCTACGATTTTGCCAAGAATATGTGCGGAAACAACTGGATTATTCTCATAGGAGTTGTAATATCGGACGTCGCTCTCTTCTCGTGTTATTTTGCGGTTCAGAACTCTTTGATGTTGCTTAACGTAGCTCTTGGAGTGTTCGAAGGTTTTGGCTCCGGCTTGCTGTATGGAAATGCGCTTTATACAGTTGTGAGTCTTTCTGACAAGCACGTTGGCCTAACGACGTCCATCATTCAAGGCTCGTTTGCCGCGGGTGCTATTGCCATCAACGAATTCGTGACGTTATACGCCAATCCAGACAATCTCTCACCAAACCTCACTATAAGAGCGTTCTCTTACTTCACACAGAAAGAGCTCGTTGATAAAGTCCCGTCGATATTTTTGATTATGGGTGCCTTTTCTGTCGCCTCGCACCTTATTGCCGCCCTGTTATTGAACCAACAAGCGATCGGAATTTTTTTTAAAGCAAATGAAAGTGAAAAGGTTGAAGAGGTTAAAAAAATAGCTAACACGGAGTCTGTTTCTACAAATTATCAGGACAAAACGGCGCTGGTAGACAGCCTGTCACTGTCTCCCAATGAGAATCGAAGTGTCGACAAGTCCCAGGGACACTTTTCTCCCAAGGAAGTACTGAAAACATATACATTCTACACGCTTTGGTTTGCGTTTTTTGTCGGTGATTTTCCAGTTGTTTTGATCATCAATTACTACAAATCTTTCGCTCAGATTCATATTCACGACGATCATTTTTTGACAGACCTCGGAACTACGATTGTGTTTTTCAACGCCTGGATACGAGGTGTCTGGGGCCTTATTATGGACAGGATAGGCGCTAAGAACACGTTAGTGATCCTCATGGCTCCTTTGGTAGTGGTCAATGTCTGGTTTTATTTCTCAGCCATGAATAGCAAGTGGATTTACTTTTTACTTGTTTTGTATTCGCAACGTTTTCTGGTGCGCTGTACGGTGTGTTTCCTGCTGTTATGGTTCAAATTTTCGGGAAAACCCATTTTTCTATGAATTTTGGATTACTGACGTCTGCCTCCATTGTGTTTAACCTTGTAGGGCCAGTAGCCATCGAAGCTATTTTGGCCAACTACGGATGGTTTGTCACTTTTACATCCTCTGCGGTTCTTAATACCATGAGCTTATTTCTGATGTTAAAATTCATACCATAGACTACCGCAACAACTTTTCTTTTTAGCTCATTAATTAACATAATATTCATCGATTTGTTTGTTGTGTTTTTTCCATCATCATAGAGCGGAACACGGAGCTTTGTTATCATTGTAATAATATTTATTGTGATCGCATTGCTTGATTTAAGTAATCTGAACATTATGTCAGAGATGTGATCGCATTGCTTGATTTAAGTAATATGAACATTATGTCACAGATGTGGTTAATAGATCCTAAAAGAAATCTATAAACAATAAAAGTGTCAATTTAATTCCCTTTTATACGTCTGCACATTGCATTCTTACATAACTCTCCTGTTACATGCATTTACTCATACCTATATATAAACAGACATACATATACACATACCGACATACTTACATACATACACACAGACTGACAGATATACAGACATGACATATAGACAGACCAACATTCTTATATACATACAAACAGACATATAGACAGACATGCAGACATGCAGACATACACACACACACATATACATACATACATACATTACAATGACGTACTTACAAAAATCCATCCATCTATCCATTCATCCATCCATCCATACATACATACATACAAACATACATACTTACAAACATACATACATACAAACATATACACATACACACGTACATACATACAAACATACAAACATAAAAACATACAAACATACATATATACATACATACCTACATACATACCTACCTACCTACTTACATTCATACATACATACTTACATACATACATACATACATACATACATACATAAATACATACATATATAATACATACATACAGTCAGGATTAACTCCTTAGCCTTTATAAGCCAAGACCGACCTGCAAGGCAGCATGAGACTCGTAGACGGCGGGATCCTCTACTCCCCGTACAGGTGTTTACCTGTCCACTTATACATATATAATACATACATACATACATGCATACTCTTGCCACCTCCCTCTCCCTCCTCCCCCACCCATGTAGATGTGTGTCGGAGGATGCGTGTGTGAGGATACATTAGAAGGAAACAAAGATGACACTCAGTTGCAGGTGAGAAAATACAAAATAAAAACCCTGCTCAAGTCAAACAAAACTGTGTGAATACAAGAGAACTCAATGCGTTATGTGTAATGTGTAATGCGTAATACTTAAACAACGCTTACATGGACATGTAACTGAGGTGTATCCATTTGTCCGTGCAGTGGACAGGTAAACACCTGTACGGGAGTAGAGGATCCCGCCGTCTACGAGTCTCATGCTGTCTTGCAGGTCGGTCTTGGCTTAACAAAGGCTAAGGAGTTAATCCTGACTGAAACAACCTGCTGTCTTGCAGGTCGGTCTTGGTCGACCAAAGGCTAAGGGAGTTATTCTGACAGAAATTACAACCTGCTGCCTTGCATGCTGTTCTTGAATGACGAAAGGCTAAGGGAGTTAACACTGACAGAAAATAACAAGGCCTGGTCCGGACCCTCAAGGTGACAGCCCCACCATCTACCTAGGGTACAGTGGGCTAATCCCTGCTTATCCAAAACCTAACTGATGCAGAAAAAATAAATATAATATACCCGGCTTGACCTTTCAACGACGAAAATGGAAACGAACACGGACTGTAATTTTTTGGAACGTGGAATGTTAGGGCAATAAATGGAACAGAGTTAGAATTAGTTGAAAAAATGGAAAAATTCAGAGTGGACATTTTGGTTATTACAGAAACATTAAAAAACTGACAAGGAATAGAAAGTGTAGGACCAAATAATATTTTAATCTTCTCAGGAGCAGGTCTCCTAGTACAGGAAAGGCATGAAAATCTACTAGAAAGCTGGAAATTTATAAGCCGCGGCTATTAAAAGTAAATATTAAACAAAAAGGAAGAGAATTTTAAATTATTAATAGCTTATGGACCACACGAAGACGCCACTAAAGAAGAAGAAGATACCAGAGTATCCATGCTCTTCAATCTGATCCTCTACTCTTTTCCTTAGTCTCATTTCCAGCATCCTCGCATATACTTTTTCTGGAACGCTAAGCAGTGATGTCCCTCTATAGTTTGAGCATTCCATAGTTGATCCTTTCTTATGTATTTGTACTATCGTTCCCTTTTTCCAGTCGTCTAGCACCTGTTTTGACTTCCATGCCTGTTGGCATATTGCATGAAGTAGTTTGTTTGCCTCTCCATTGGTTTTTAATCACTTGTAAGGTTAGGAAAGCAAAAACAGGAACAGTGAGAGTTTGGACAAAGACTTCAAGAAAGCTATCAAGGAAATCAAAAAAGCTGTTCTGGGGAGCAATGAAGAGACTAAGAAAGACCAAAACATGCCCAATACAAGTTAAGAAGGCCAAAGGAGAAATAATGAAAGGATACAGCGAAATCATGGAAACGTTGAGGAAGTATTTCAACAATTACATAGTCCATCTAGAACATATGAAACAACGAGTGCATATCAATCAGTAAGAATAACAAGTAATCCATATGAGACAGCTAAAGATGTAGATATAGCAATGGAAGAACTCCAAACAGCTATAAGAAAAGTGAAATTAGAAAGGCCCGAAGAGCAGAGCAAATTTATTTAGAAATGATTAAAAATCAAGGGAGAGAGGCAGACACACTACTACATGCAATATGTCAACAAACATGGAAGTCAAACTTGTGTCAGATGACTGGAAGAATAGAACGGTAGCACCAATACACAAGAAAGAATCAGTTGTGCAATGCTCAAACTATAGATGAATATCACTGCCTAGCGTATCAGGAAAAGTATATGCCAGGATACTGGAAATGAGACTAAGGTAATGAGTAGAGGATCAGATTGAAGAACGCCAGAGTAGATTTAGACCAGGAAGAAGTGTAGAAGAGAAGACAACATTTTTACAATTAGACAAATAATGAAAAAAATCCTTGAGAGAAATATTGACTTACACTTCTGTTTTATTGACTTAGAAAAGGCATTTGCTCTTTGAGGAGGGACAAACTATGGCATTCCTTAAAGAACACAATGTAAAGTAAATTTAATAGCAGTCATTAAAATGTTTTACAATAAACCAACATGTGCAGTGAGAGTAGCTGAAAACGTATCTGAAGAATTTGATGTAGATATAGGAGTCAAAAGACAGGGTTGTAACCTAAGTCCTCTTTTGTTTATCACGTTTATGAAGTCCGTTGTAAAGACATTCTAAAAAAAACTAAAGAAAATGAATGTAGGTCTGTGGAAGCTCAAACCAGTAAATGTAGCAATGCTTTCATGTGCCGATGATTAAGGCATGTTTAGAAAATCAGAAAAGGACCTTTAGTCGAATATCAACATTATGAACTATGAACTAAATAAAAGAGGAATAAGAGTAAACACAAAGAAAACCGAAACAATGCTAATAACTAAGGAAGTTAAAATACAATCTTAAATTGGCCAGCGAGATTTTAAAACAAGTCTAAAGCTACAATTACCTGGGAGTAATAATTAACTAAGAGGCAAAAACTAAAAGACGAAATCAGCCAGAGAATCCACAGGGCAAATGCGATATATAACCATCTAGGAAAACAATTTGTAGGTAGACAAGAACTGTCAACAGAAAGCAAAATGGCAGTATATCACACAGTTTATTTTCCTACTTTCCTCTATTGCAGTCAAACCTGGACCTTAGACAGTAGAGAAAACAGTAGAGTACAAGCAGCTGAAATGTAATACCTAACAACACTAGTAGGGTAAACGAAAAGAGACAAAATCAGAAACAGGACAATAAAAGATCAAACAAAAGCAGATGGTTAAATTTCTATGCTTCAGTGCCTCTCTGATATCTTCTTCCCACTTTCTCCGAGGTCTGCCTCTTAGTCTTTTACCTTTGGCTTTAGCATTGTATATTGATTTAGCTATTTAGTTGTCATTTATTTTGTTTACATGCCCAAACCATCTGAATTGATTTGTTTCTGTCTTAGTGTTTATGCCATCTGCTTTGGTTTGATCTTTTATTGTTGTGTTTCTAATTTTGTCTCTTTTAGTTTTCCTACTACTCTTCTTAGATATTTCATTTCAGCTTCCTGTACTCTATTGTATTCTCTACTGTGTAAGGTCCAGGTTTCACTGCCATAGAGGAGAGTAGGATAATAAACTGTATTGTATACTGCTCTTTTTAGTTTGTGTTGACAATTCATGCTTACC
The DNA here is from genome assembly GCA_037039925.1 of Doris montereyensis. Lineage (NCBI taxonomy): Eukaryota > Metazoa > Mollusca > Gastropoda > Nudibranchia > Dorididae > Doris > Doris montereyensis. The sequence goes on from JAXRKP010000141.1 coordinate 183,056, forward strand.
TACAAATGCCTTTCCTAGATGGTCATATTTTGTGCCCCTTGCTTTTTAATTCTCTGGCTGATTTCTTCTCTTAGTTTTCCCTCTGAGTTAATCATTACTCCTAGGTAATTTAGCTGTGAACTTATTCTAAATTTTCCCTGCCTAATTTAAGATTTTGTGTTTTAGCTTCCAGTTATTAGCATTGTTTTAGTTTCCTTTGCATTTAGTCTCATTCCTCTTTTATTGAGTTCTTTGTTCATAATTTTGATATTTGAATGAAGGCCACTTTCTGATTTTTCCAAACAGAACTAAATCATCGGCAAATGAAAGCATAGATACATTTACTGTATTGATCTTCCACATACCTACATTCATTTTCTTAAATTTTGAGAATGCCTTTGACTGAATCCATAAATGTGATAAACAAAAGAGTACGTAGGTTACAACCCTGTCTTACTCCTATGTCTACATCAAATTCTGCAGATGTGTTTCCAGCTACTCTCACTGCACATGTTGGTTTATTGTAAAAACTGTTAATGGCTTCTATTAAATTTTGCTCTACATTGTGTTCTTTTTAAGGAACGCCATAATTCATCCCTCCTCACAGTGCCAAATGCCTTTTCTAAGTCAATAAAACACAGGGGAATGTCAATGTTTCTCTCAAGAATGTTTTTATTATTTGTCTAATTGTAAATATGTGGTGTTGTACATTTCTTCCTGGTCTAAATTCACGCTGATGGTCTTCAATCTGATCCTCTACTCTTTTCCTTAGTCTCATTTCCAGTATCCTGGCATATACTCTTCCTGGAACGCTAAGTAGTGATATCCCTCTATAGTTTGAGCATTCCATAGTTGATCCTTTTCTATATATTGGTACTACCATTCCTTTTTTTCCAGTCGTCTGGCACCTGTTTTGACTTCTATGCTTGTTGGCATAGTGCATGTAATAGTTTGTCTGACTCTCCCCTTTGGTTTTTAATCATTTCTGGATAAATTTGATCTTCTCCTGGGGCTTTTCCTTATTTTATTTTTCTTATAGGTGTTCGGATTTCTTGTATTAATATATCTACATCTTCAGCTGTCTCCTTTGGATTACTTGTTGCTCTTACTCATTGATCTTTAACTTGTTTCATACGTTCTGAAGGGATTATGTAATTGTCCAAAATACTTTATCCATCTTTCCACGATTTTGCTGTCTTCTTTTCATTATTTCTCTTTTAGCATTCTTAATTTGTCATATTGGGCATGCTTTGATCTTTTTCATGCTCCTCATTGTCCCCCAGAACAGCTTTTGATTTTCTTGATAGCTCTCTTGAAGTCTTTGTCCAAAGTCTTCCCATTGTTCCTGTTTTACTTTCCAAGCTTCCTCTTTGGCGATAGTTCTTTTATTCACGTAACCTATCCTATCCTCTGGTCTCTTTGTTTGCAAGTATTTCTTCCAGGCATCGTTCTTTTCTTTGATCTTAGTCTTTTACGTTTTTATTCCACCATGCTGTTCTTTTCCTATCTGCTTTAATTTGTTTCCTATCACACACCTCTTCAGTACAACTGAGGAGTGTTTCTTTATACATCTACCACTTTTCTACTATTGTGCTATCATTCAGACCCACCTGCCTTTCACTGATAAATCTTTTTGTCCTAGATTGGTATATATCTTTTAATATTGGTTTATTTAGTTCCTCTTTTTGAGTTTATTAGCTTTCTTCTATTTCATTTTCTGTTTATTTTTCTTCAGTCAGTAATCTCATTTTAGCAATCACTATGTGATGATCACTGAATATTTCCGCTCCTCTGTTTACTCTTGCATCCAATGTACTGTAAAAAAAAAGCTGCTAACTATTATGTAGTCTATCATTGACTTTTCACATCTGTCTTCATTTAATCTTGTATATTTGTGGATATCTTTATGAGGAAAAAGGGTGTTGGCTATTTTCATGTTATTCTTTAGACAAAAAGCTATTAGTCTCTCGCCATTTGGAGAACTTGTTGTCTCTCCTTCTTTACCTATTACTCCTGACATTTCTACATTGTTGCCAACTCTAGCATTTAAATCTCATAAAAACATGAGTTTTTTTTCGGGTTTAAGATTCTCTGCAGCTATTTGTAAATCGTTTTCGAATATATCCTTTTCTTCTTTAGTTGCGTCTTTGTTTGGTCCATAAGCTATTAGTGATTTAATTTCTCTTCGTTTTGGTTTAATATTTGCCTCTAATAGCCATGGGCTTATACATTTCCAACTTTCTAGTATCGTTTCATGTCTTAGATGCACTAGGAGGCCTACTCCTGCTCTAGCTCTATCTTTTACATATACGCCTGAGAAGATTAAAATATGATTCGGTCCTACATTTTCCATTCCATTTCCTTTTTTCTTTGTTTCTGTAATGGCCAAAGTATCTATTTTGAATTATTCCATTTCTTCAACTAATTCTAACTCAATTCCATTCTTTTCCCTAACGTTCCATATTCCAAAAATCACAGTCCGTATTCGTTTCCACGTTCGTCTTCGAAAGATCAAGCCCGTTATATTATATTTATTTTTTCTCTGGATTTGTTTATTTTTGGATAAGCAGGGGAGTAGTCCACTGTACCCTAGGTAGATGGTGGGGCTGCCACCTTGAGGGTCCGGACCAGGACTTGTTTATTTTTTGTCAGGTTAACTCCTTAGCCTTTCGTCATTCAAGAACAGCATGCAAGGCAGCAGGTTGTTATTTATGTCAGGGTTAACTCCCTTAGCCTTTGGTTAGTCAAGACCAACCTGCAAGGCAGCAGGTTGTTTTCTGTCAGGGTTAACTCTCTTAGCCTTTGGTCAGCCAAGACCGACCTGCAAGGCAGCAGGAGACTCGTGCACGGCGGAATCATTTACTCCGGAACTGGAGACTAATAACTTAAACAAATGTAGATTTTAAAATTCTTGCCAAGGTGTTAGCCAAACGCTTAGTGTTTGTCATTGACAAAATAACCAATGCAAAACAAAAGGGTTTTTATACCTAGAAGAAATGTTGGAGACATGTTGAGGGAAATTGATGACACATTAGAAGCTGAAAGATAGTCTAAGAAAGAAGTTATTCTTTTTTCTTTGGATTTTAGAAAAGAATTAGATACAATTTTAATAGCTTTTGTATGAAACTCCCTCAAAGAATTTTGGTTTGGAAATTCATACACCCAATGATTTGAGGTTTTAATGAGTAGGCAGAAGGCTTGTGTTAAAAATATGGGGTATCTTTCTACAGAGTTCGAAATCTAAAGATGTCCTATATCTACTTGACTGTTTGTACTTGCTGTAGAATTTTTTGGAATTTACATAAGACAAAAGCAGACTATATGGAATATCAATTTCGATAATGAAACAGAAAGAATGAAAATCAAACAATATGCAGACGATACAACCTTTTCCTTTATGTACCTAATGATTTAAATGAAGCTATAAGAATAATTGAAGAGTTTACTAACTTTTCAGATCTAGAACTTAATCAAACAAAATCGTTGGCAAACTCTCTAAATAAAGGCTGTGTACATGAAGTGAAGAACAAGAGAATAACGTTGGTGAAGGAATTAAAAAAACCTGGGAATGTATTTTCAAATTAATGAATCTACCGGGACAGTAGAAAAAACACCAGGAGGGAAGAATAGATAAGATCGACCGTTTATTGAAATTGTGGGGTAAAAAGAATTTATGGATTTTACGAAATGTTCACATCCTCAGAAACCTTTGTCCTGAGCCAACTCATATTAAAGCACAACATATATATTCCAGATAAAGTTATTGTACATTCGAATCGATTCTTTTTCAAATGATAACGGCAGAGACGATTCTCCAACAGACGTTGAAACAGTTTAGAGGAAAGTAATGTGTGCATTCTATTTCAAATACAGGTTTCAACTTGTTTAATATCCACGAGATGTAGGACAGTTTTATATAAGCAAGAATGAGAAAACTTTGAAAAGTGACGGCAAAGCCACACGAAATCTACCAGAAAAGGCTTTACTCTCTGTTTTATTTAATTGTTATATATGAGTTTGGGACTAACTTTACTAGAAAATTCACTTCTGAACAGTTTTATTACATGGTCAGCTATGACTTTGAGACTAAATTTACTAGACAATCCAGAAGTTTGAACCTTCTTATTACATAGTCATCTCTGAGTTTAGGACTAACTTAATTAGAAAAACCAAGATCCTAAGCCTTTTATTTTATGGTCATCTATGAGTTTAGAACGAACTTTTCTAGAAAAACCGAGACTTTAAACCTTGTTATTTAATGGTAAATCATGAGCTTAGGACTAACTGTTCTAGAAAAAATTAGAACTTTAAACCTTTTTTTTATTTTATTACATGACCATCTCTGAGTTTATAGGACAAACAATACTAGAAAAGTTATGACTCGAACCCATTTTATTTTATGGTCATCTATGAGTTTAGGATTAACTTTATTTGAAAAACTTTAATACTAAACCTTTTTTTTTTTTTTACATGATCATCTCTGATTATAGGACTAGTTGTACTTGGAAACCAAGATTCTAACCCTTTTTATTTCTTGATCATCTATGAATTTAGGACAAACGTTTCTAGAAAAACCAAGGCTCTAGGCCTTTTATTTTATTGGTCATCTTTAAGGACTAACTTTACTACAGAAACCAAGACTTTAATCTAAACTCTTTTATTACAAGGTTGTCTTTGACTTAAGAACAAACTTTACTAGCAAACAACCAAGAATTTGAAACTCTTCATGCCATGGTTATCTATGAGTTAAGGATTAACTTAACTACAAAACCAAGATTCTACCATTTTATTTTACGGTCATCTGTGAGCTAAGAGCTAACTTTACTAGAAAGAACAAAACTCTAAACCTTTTCATTACATTCTGCTCCTCCTCCTCCTCATCCTCTTCTCGTCCGTGCCCTCCTCCCCTCTTATCAACATTATTATAAACATCATCATCCTCATCATCATCATCATCATCATCATCATCATCCTCATCATCATCATCATCATCATCGTTATTAACATCGCCTTCTTCCTCTTCTTCTTTTTCTTCTTCTTACGTCCATCGATCAAAATAGATCTACATTTAGATCTAAAATCACCATAAAAGTTTAATTCCAGACAAAAAGAGACAAATCTGAAAAATCTACGTCTATAGTCCAGATCTAAATTCTAGAATTTTTGGTAAATTTTAGATCTAAGCTTACATTTATTTAGACCGATCGATATATATATCGCGATGTAAATCTAATGTATATACTGAAGACGTAATAATTTTTCATTTATTTGATGGTTATTAGGCCAATAAAAGCGGGTCAAGAAAGTTCAATGACAATAGTATGTTAGTTAAAAGACAAACAGCCATCGTTGACGTACAATGTACCCCTATCTACGTCTAAAATGTATATTTTCATGTTTTTTCCAACTATATCGAACTTCTCCTGTTGGCTAAACTCAGTAAACTATACATTGACATTGAAAGCACGAAGGAGAAGAAAAAGAAGATGGAGAAGGAGAAGGAGGGGAGAATGAGAAGGGGGAGAAGGGGAGGATGAGAAGGGGGAAGAGGGGAGAATGAGAAGGGGAGGAGGGGAGAATGAGAAGGGGGATGAGGGGAGAAGGGGGAGGAGGAGGAGAAGGAGAAGGGGAGGAGGAGGACATGGAGAAAGAGGGGGAGGAGGAGGACATGGAGAAAGAGGAGGAGGAGGAGGAAAAGAAGGAGAAGTAGGAAGAGGAGGAGAAGAAGTAGGGGGAGAAGTAAGAGAAGAAATAAGATGAGGAGAAGAAGGAGAAGTAGGAGGAGAAGAAGAAGTAGGAGGAGAAATAGGAGAAATAGGAGAAGGAGAAGTAGGTGAAGTAGGAGAATTTGGAGAAGTAGGAGAAGACCGAGAAGGAAAAGGAGTAGAAGGAAAAGGAGGAGGAGGAGGAGGAGAAGGAGGAGGAGGAGGAGAAGAAGAAGACTGTTGTTGTAACTTGTACGATGTGGGACTTAAAGTTCGGTTTTACTTTGCTTCTGATAAAATCTTGAGCTGCACGCACTTACTAACTTTACTGCACACTCATCGTTAGTTTAATTTCAGTTTGCTAATTGTTTTCCAGAAAATTCGAATAGAATCCCTGTTGCAATATTGTTGATTTTGAATAGCTTCATGCCTCTAATGATTTATTTTCTTCTTTTGAATTTAATATGACATTTTTATATTGGTTGATATATATTTTGTTTTTAAAGTTTATCAGTGCAAAGGTGCCGTAGTAAACTGTAACATCTCGGATTGTGGTGTTCTTCATGAGAAGGAAAAGCTGCTTTTCGCTCTAATATCCTACATGCGTGCACCGTACCGTTGTTGTATTTAACATTTTATTTTTTATTGGATAATTTCATGATCACTGCTTTTCATTATCATGATATTATTGTACTTACGACTAATGACAAAGAATTTTAATATTAAGACTGTTTACTCAGAGGTTTTTTTTCTCCCTCTGTGCATGGTGATGACAATATGATGTTGGTCAAGGGCGTGTATGCTATTCATAATATATTTCTCGTTTGTTTGTTGTCTGACAAAGGGTTATACCTGAAACGTCACGTGTTTGTTCTGTCTTTATTAGTGGAGTTGTCACTTATTGTCATATTTCGCCTATTCATAAGATGGCACATTAAGTTAAATATTTACATTTTTCTATATTATCTTGATTTTTTTTTACTTGCTTAGGAGCATATCCAAAGTTCAATCTAGAAAAGTGTGATAGTCTTTGCTGTGACCATTATCTTCTGAAATTTATCTTCGCAAACAGTCCCAACAAGAGTTAAGATAGTTGTACGAGTACTGCAAGGGTGTGCTGCCGGCAGATTCGTAACTTGACTTACGATAGATTGGTGGTGACAATATGCCCGCCCCCCCCCCCCCCCTAAACTTGTATTTTTGTCATTGTTATGAGGTCTAATAATTCCACCCTCATCTTTTGATATGATTTTGTACATGA
>JAXRKP010000141.1:205000-217500 GCA_037039925.1 Doris montereyensis
TAGTTTGACAATATTAACGTGGCCGCACACAAGTGAATTTGACGTTTAATATAAGGTCCTTAAGATCATATTGTAAAGCTCTGATTGAACTGGTCTTAAGGGGGCGGTGGGGGGAGGGGGACCTGAGAGGGTGGTTTTACCACAAATGGGACAAAACTTTTTATTGCACTACTGGATGGAGCAGAATATTTTCTTGGCATTTATACCATAACAAAGGCTCAGTATCGATTCGTTCATTTTATGCGATTATTTTATAAATGACACCGGTCTAATCTTCGACAAATGGCTGTACCATAAAAGTAGGAAATTTTGTCTAAAGTATAAAAGTTGTTACACATTTTAATCATCACAAAGTACTCTATCTGAAAAGTCTACTTTTCATGAATTGTTGTCAATATTGGTTAAGATCAGCCGGATATTATGGAAGCATTCCGCACACCTGTTATAACAAAAATGCAATCCCGAAATGAGTATAAGGGATCTTGAGCAGTTGAAATAGGGTCGACATGAAGTATTTGATGGCCTCTGACGATTGTATGATAGTTTAAAGTATTATATATATTTTTTTAGGGTTTATATTTTACATTAAAAAATGAGAAAAAAATGTTGAAAATGCGATTTTCTCAAGATGTTACTTTTGACAGTGATGTGCAATCTCCTTTCTTATTTACTGTCCGATTGCCCCCAAATCTGGTGTATAATATCTATTTTTTTAAAGAATTTTCTTCAGTTTCCACATTTGATATCTCTTTAAATCTTTGCGAAAACGAATTTTTTTTTGTGATTAAATTTGCCAAACTTGGAAAGGTTGCTATATGCATGTTAAAAAAAATCGCAAATGAAAACCGTTTCATTTATCCAACAAAACTACCGGATACAGTTAGATATTGAACCAAATAACGTGTGCAAAGCTAATGCCAGTTTTGTTCATAATTGAAAAAGCCTATTTGAAATGAAATTGTTATTTTCGCAATGAAAATCCAAGATAGTGGCGTTCCCACGGCAACCATATGATAAAAATATATAATTTAATATCTTTTGCAGCCAATTTAAACATGCCAAATACAATGGTAGTGGTTAAAATTTTCAACATAAAGTAATAAAAAACAACATGCCCTGCCCCTCGCCCCACAAAAAGGAGGTCCCACGTGCAGATCACAACACTATGTGCATGTTAACGATTCACAGGGAAATCCGAACTGAAAAAATAAAAATCCTACCAATGACTCTGGCATCACCTTATGTGATTGTCGGCAACTGAAATGAAAATTTCGTTTTGCCATCTTCTGCATGGGTTTCCTCTCTTTCTTTTCCCACTGATGTCTGGTAAGTAGATAATAATTTTATAACTATGCCAAACTCACGTGTGTGCAAGCTCATGAGCGGAAAGCTTAAAACAGCATTGTAATCTCCCCTTGTTCTAGTAAGCGCAATGCCTCTATCAGTGCAAGCTGATATTATATTTGCGATACCTGGAAAAAATGGTATACAATAAACGTCATTAGTTTGCATGCTGGTTTAACCCAGAGTAGGGCGTCTAAAAATAAAAATAAACCCACAACCAAAACAAATCTCGGCCCCACCGACCATAATCAAATAGGACACAGACCGATATGTGGTCTTTCCTAAAGACCTACCAAGACCTGCGACATAGGATTTCAGTTAGTGCTGTTGGAAAGTGTTACGGTCTCAGTAAGGAAATAACATACACTGGCAAATAGACAGAGGGTTGTAAATAGTATCACATTGCAGACAATGACAATACAAGAATTATCACATTACAAAACATATACGATACATAAAGAATAACAACGCAAATAATAACGATACGAAAAGCATCAAAAAAGGAAAATATAACGATACAGAAAGCATCGCAAGGCAAAAATAATGCTACAGAAAAGCTTCACAAGGCAAATAATAACAATACAGAAAGAATAACAACGCAAATAATAACAATACAGAAAGAGTCACAACGCAAATGATAACAATACAGAAAGAATCACAACGCAAATAATAACGATACAAAACACACCAAAAAAAAAAACGATACAGAAAGCTTCACAAGTCAAAAAATAACGATACAGCGAGAATCGAAAATCAAATAAGAACGATACAGAAAGCATGACAAGTCCCAAATAATAACGATACAGCAAACATCATAAAAGCAAATAACTATAATGAGAAAGCATCACAAAGCAAATAATAACTCTATAAAAAAAATCACAAAGCAAATAATGACTATAAAGAAAGCATCAAAAAGCAAATGATAACTATAACGAAAGCCTCACAAAGCAAACAATAACAATGCAGACAGCATCACAAAGCAAGTATAATGCTACAGAAGCAAGTAATAAAGATACGGAAAGTATAACAAAGCAAGTAGTAACGATACATAAGGAAAATAATGATACAGAAAGAATTCCAAGGCAAATAGTGATACGGAAAGAATCACAACGCAAATAATAACGATACGGATATCACCACAAATCATTTAATAACGATACAGAAAACATCACAAAGCAAATAATAATGATACAGAAAGCAATACAAAGCAAATAATAAGAAAACCTCACAAACAAGTAACGATACCGAAACTATGAATATATGATATATAATTGAAAATATCATATGACCAGTATGATATATAATTAAAAGTATCATATGACCAGTATGATATAGAATTGAAAGTATCATATGACCAGTATGATATATAATTAAAAGTATCATATGACCAGTATGATATATAATTAAAAGTATCATATGACCAGTATGATATATAATTAAAATATCATATGACCAGTATGATATATAATTAAAAGTATCATATGACCAGTATGATATATAATTGAAAGTATCATATGACCAATATGATATATAATTGAAAGTATCATATGACCAATATGATATATAATTGAAAGTATCATATGACCAATATGATATATAATTGAAAGTATCATATGACCAATATGATATATAATTGAAAGCAATATGATATATAATTGAAAGTATCATATGACCAATATGATATATATTTGAAAGTATCATATGACCAGTAAGATATATAATTAAAAGTATCATATGACCAATATGATATAGGATTATAAATATCACAAGAACAGTTTGATGTACAATTGAAAGTATCACAAGAGCAGTTTGATATAGAATTGAAAGTATCACAAGAGCAGTTTGATATAGAATTGAAAGTATCACAGGAGCAGTTTGATATAGACTTGAAAGTATCATGTGACCAGAATGATATAGGATTAAAAATATCACAAGAAACAGTTTGATATACAATTGAAAGTATCACAATAACAGTTTGATATAGAATTGAAAGTGTCACAAGAACAGTTTGATATAGAATTGAAAGTATCATGTGACCAGAATGATATAGGATTAAAATATCACAAGAACAGTTTGATATACAATTGAAAGTACCACAATAGTTTATATAGAATTGAAAGTATGACACTAACAGTTCGATATAGAATTCAAAGTATTACAAGAACAGTTTGATATATAATTTAAAGTATCATATGCCCAGAATGATATATAATTGAAAGTATCATATGCCCAGAATGATATATAATTTAAAGTATCATATGCCCAGAATGATATATAATTGAAAGTATCATGTGACCAGAATGATATAGAATTGAAGTATCATATGACCAGAATGATATAGAATTGAAATATCATATAACCAGAATGATATAGAATTGAAGTATCATATAACCAGAATGATATATAATTGAAAGTATCATGTGACCAGCATTATATAGAATTGAAAGTATCATGTGACCAGAATGATATAGTATTGAAAGTATCATATGACCAGAATGATATAGTATTGAAAGTATCATATGACCAGAATGATGCAGAATTGAAAGTATCTTAGGACCAGAATGATATAGAATTGAAAGTATCTTAGGACCAGCAGAATGATATAGAATTGAAGTATCATATGACGAGATGATATAGAATTCAAGTATCATATGACCACAATGATATAGAATTGAAGTATCATATGACCACAATGATATAGAATTGAAGTATCATATGACCAGAATGATATAGAATTGAAGTATCATATGACCAGAATGATATAGAATTGAAGTATCATATGACCAGAATGATATAGAATTGAAGTATCATATGACCGGAATGATATAGAATTGAAAGTATCTGATGACCAGAATGATATAGAATTAGAAGTATCTTAGGACCAGATTAATATAGAATTCAAAGTATCTGAGGACCAGATTGATATAGAATTGAAAGTATCTTAGGACCAGATTGAAATAAATTGAAAGTATCTTAGGATCAGAATTATATAGAATTGAAAGTATCTTAGGACCAGAATTATATAGAATTGAAAGTATCTTAGGACCAGAATTATATAGAATTGAAAGTATCACAAGAACAGTGTGGTATAGAATTGAAAGTATTACAAGAACAGTCTGATATAGAATTGAAAATATCACAAGAATAGTGTGGTATAGAATTGAAAGTATTACAAGAACAGTGTGGTATAGAATTGAAAGTATCACAAGAACAGTGTGGTATAGAATTGAAAGTATTACAAGAATAGTATGATATATAATTGAAATTATGACAAGAACAGTATGATATATAATTGAAATTATGACAAGAACAGTATGATATATAATTGAAATTATGCCAAGAACAGTATGATATAGAATTGAAATTATGACAAGAACAGTATGATATAGAATTGAAATTATGACAAGAACAGTATGATATAGAATTGAAATTATGACAAGAACAGTATGATATATAATTGAAATTATGACAAGAACAGTATGATATATAATTGAAATTATGACAAGAACAGTATGATATAGAATTGAAATTATGACAAGAACAGTATGATATATAATTGAAATTATGACAAGAACAGGATGATATAGAATTGAAAGTATCACAAGACCAGTATTATATACAATTAAAAAGTATCACAAGTAAAATTTGATATAAAATTGAAAGTAACACAAGAACAGATTGATATAGAATTGAAAGTATCACAAAAACAGTTTGATATAGAATTGAAAGTATCAGAATAACAGTATGATATGGAATGGAAAGTATCACAAAGAACAACATGGTTTAGAATTAAAAGTATTACAAGAACAGTATGATATCGAATTGAAATTATGACAAGAACAGTATGATATATAATTGAAAGTATCACAAGAACATTATAATATAGAATTGAAAGTATCGTCAAAACAAGTGTGATATAGAACATTATAAGACCAGTGTCATACAGAATTTAAAGTATCACAAGACAGAAGTGTGATATAGAACATACAGAATTTAAAGTATCACAAGACCAGTGTCATACAGAATTTAAAGTATCACAAGACCAGTGCAGTGCGATATAGAATTGAAAGTATCACAAGACCAGTGCGATATACAATTGAAAGTATCACAAAACAAGTACTATATAAAATTGAAAGTATCACAAAACAAGTACTATATACAATTGAAAGTATCACAAAACAAGTACTATATACAATTGAAAGTATCACAAAACCAGTATGATATAAATTGAAAGTATCACATAACCAGTATGATATAGAATTGAAAGTATCACAAGACTAGTATTATATGGAATTGAAAGTATCACAAGATCAGTATTATATAATTGAAATTATAACGTGATGATTATGATATGGAACCCAAAGTATCACATGTGCAGTAGGATATAGAATTGCTAGTACCATAAAAACCAGCGTGAAATGGCTACTAAAGTATCAGAAAACCTGTATGGATATTGCTTTGAAGGTATCTGAAATTGCGTGGTTATTGGCTTAAAGGTATCACAAAAGATTCATATGTATATTACTGTAAAGGTATCTGAAAACGAGTTTGGTTATGGCATTAATAATATCACATGACCAGCGTGAATATGGCGTTGCACATCACGAGATCAGTATGAATATGAAATTAAAAAATAGGACGAGAACAGTATAAATATGATGTTGAACGTAACTTAAAAACCAGTATGAATATCGCATTGAATATATCACAAGACCAGTTTTAATATGAGAGTGAATGTACCACAAGACCAGTATGATAAGGATTGAAGATAAGACAGGACCAGTATGAATAGGTAATTGAAAGTATTACAAGAGTAGTATGAACAGGTAATTGAAATCATCACAAGAGCAGTATGAATAGGTAATTGAAAGTATCACAAGAACAGTATAAACAGGGAATCGAAAGTTTAACTAGACCAGTGTGATATAAAATTGAAAGTAACTCAAGATCAGTATCATATAGAATTGAGATCCTAAGACCAGTAGGATATAAAATTGAAAGCATTGCAAAACCACATATTACAAGACCAAAGGAAATAGCATTGTCAGTATCACAAGACCAGTATGATATGGAATTGAACATACATACAATAACCAGTATGGATATTGCATTCAGAGTATGACATGACCAGTATAATGTGGGACTGAATGTATCACAAGAACAGTATAAACATGATATTGAACGTATCGAATGGAATATCGTAAGTTCAGTATAATTATGGCGTTGGGGGTATCACAAGACCAGTATGAATGTTGTATTGAAAATATTACAAAACCAGTATGAATGTTGCATTGAAAATATTACAAGACCAGTATGAATGTTGTATTGAAAATATTACAAGACCAGTATGAATGTTGCATTGAAAATATTACAAGACCAGTATGAATGTTGTATTGAAAATATCACAAGACCAGTATGAATGTTGCATTGAAAATATTACAAGACCAATATGAATGTTGCATTGAGAATATTACAAGACCAGTATGAATGTTGCATTGAAAATATTACAAGACCAGTATGAATGTTGCATTGAGAATATTACAAGACCAATATGAATGTTGCATTGAAAATATTACAAGACCAGTATGAATGTTGCATTGAGAATATTACAAGACCAATATGAATGTTGCATTGAAAATATTACAAGACCAGTATGAATGTTGCATTGAAAACATTACAAGACCAATATGAATGTTGCATTGAGAATATTACAAGACCAATATGAATGTTGCATTGAGAATATTACAAGACCAATATGAATGTTGCATTGAAAATATTACAAGACCAGTATGAATGTTGCATTGGAAGTATCCCATGACCAGTATGAACGTGGCACTGAAAATATTACAAGACCATTATGAATAAGGCGTTACAAGTATCACAACATCAGTATGGATATGGAATTGAAAGTACCACGAGAACTGTATGAATATGATATTGAATGTCCCTTAAAACCAGTAGGAATATGGCATTGTGCGTATCACAAGACCATAGTTAATATGAGAGTGAAGGTACCACCAGACGATTATATCACAGAACCAGTCTGAATATGGATTCGAAATTATCGCATGAACAATATAGATATCAACTTGAAAGTATTACAAGAGAAGTATGATATTGCATTGAAAGTATCAAAAGACCAGTATGGATGTGACATTGAAAGTATCAAAAGACTAGTATGGATGTGACATTGAAAGTATCAAAAGACTAGTTTGGATGTGACATTGAAAGTATCAAAGGACTAGTATGGATGTGACATTGAAAGTATCAAAAGAGACCAGTATGGATGTTACATTGAAAGTACCAAAAGACCAGTATGGATGTGACATTAAAAGTATCAAAAGAGACCAGTATCGATGTTACATTGAAAGTATCAAAAGACCAGTATGGATTTGACATTGAAAGCAGCAAAAGACCAGCATGGATGTGACATTGAAAATATCAAAAGACCAGTATGGATGTAACATTGAAAGTATCAAAGACCAAAGTGGATGTGACATTGAAAGTATCAAAAGACCAGCATGGATGTGACATTGAAAGTATCCCAGACCAGTATGGATGTTACATTGAAATATCAAAAGACTAGTATGGATGTTACATTGAAAGTATCAAAAGACTAGTATGGATGTGACATTGAAAGCATCAAAAGATCAGTATGGATGTGACATTGAAAGTATCAAGAGACCAGTATGGATGTGACATTGAAAGTATCAAGAGACCAGTATGGATGTGACATTGAAAGTATCAAAGAGACTAGTATGGATGTTACATTGAAAGTATCAAGAGACCAGTATGGATGCGGGACATTGAAAGTATCAAAAGACCAGTATGGATGTTACATTGAAGTATCAAAGACCAGTATGGATGTGACATTGAAAGGTCAAAAGACCAGTATGGATGGACATTGAAAGTATCAAGAGATCAGTATGGATGTTACATTGAAAGTATCAAGAGACCAGTATGGATGTGACATTGAAAGTATCAATGGAGTTACCAGGTGATGATGAATTGAAAGTATCAAGAGACCAGTATGGATGTTACATTCGAAAGACCAGAATGGAGTATCAAGAGCCATTGAAAGTATCAAGAGACCAATATGGATGTGACATTGAAAGTATCAAGAGATCAATGGATGTTACATTGAAAGTATCAAGATCAGTATGGATGTTACATTGACCAATATGATGTGACATTGAAAGTATCAAGAGATCAGTATGGATGTTACATTGAAAGTATCAAGACCAGATGGATGTTACATTGAAAGTATCAAGAGACTAAAGTGGATGTGACATTGAAAGTATCGAAAGACCAGTATGGATGTGACATTGAAAGTATCAAGAGACCAGTATGGATGTGCCATTGAAAGTATCAAAAGACCAGTATGGATGTTACATTGAAAGTATCGAAAGACCAGTATGGATGTTACATTGAAAGTATCAAAAGAGACCAGTATCAATATGAAGTGGAAAGTATCACAAAACCAGTAGGAATATTACAGTTACAGTAGCACAAATGAATGGCAGGTGAAATTATCATACGACATCATCCGTAACAAAATGATTCCAAAATGAATATGAACTTTGGGGAAAAGTATCACAAGATAAGTCTTAAAAAGCAAAATAAGATAATACGTAACACTATATCCTTTCTCAAAGTCGACCGCGGGTGGACCAGAAGTGATTATTGTTCATGAATA
The DNA here is from genome assembly GCA_037039925.1 of Doris montereyensis. Taxonomy (NCBI): domain Eukaryota; kingdom Metazoa; phylum Mollusca; class Gastropoda; order Nudibranchia; family Dorididae; genus Doris; species Doris montereyensis. Next base: position 214,041 of record JAXRKP010000141.1, read on the forward strand.
TGACATAATGTGATATAGTTTGCCATTACTTTCTCAGCCATCTTAAAGGAATGTATCACAAGACAAACGCAAGCGGCTTCGAAATTGTAACACTACAAATGTGGATGGAGACAAAGGTGTATAAAACATAATATAACATAATATATGAAATCGAACGTTTTATAAGACAAACGTTAATGTAAGCATAAACAAACTACAAAAAGGAATGAAAGAAAAAGATTTATAAAACAAACATAAATATATGGAAATTTCTCACAGTGAAAATATGAATAAACGCAAAGATTTATAAGACAAACACAAGTGAAGCGTACGTGAAATGAAATTAAAAGTTATATAAGACAAACTTGAATGGAAATAACAGTTTCAGACTACAAAGATGAATGGAAGAAAAGTTTTATAAAACAAACATGAATATAAGCGAGAATTTAAGGCTACAAATATGAATGGAAGCAAATGCATCACCAGACAAACATGAGCGTAAGTGAAAGCTTAACACTACAAATATAAATAGAAGCAAATGCATCACCAGACAAACATGAATAGAAGCGAAAAACAAACACTAACTACAAAAATACCAAGTAGCTAAAGTGTCATATGAATAATATGGAAATGAGTAAAAGCATGACACGACAAAAATGAATTTACCTCCAGCATCCATAGCATGTCTGTAAAAGGAAAAGACATCAGAACAAAATCAAGGTTTCCAACAACAACAAAAATTTGATTTGTCTTTATTTGCAGGATAAAATTAAATTACCGACATATTTTAAAGCTTCCATTGTATAGATTGTTATTACGTAATATAACAGAATGTCCATCTTTAAACCTTTCTAAGCTGTTCTTGAAAATACCTACGACAGAGCTTAAAGCAGGTCATTGAAACATTTCTGAGTTTTATATATTTATGATATTCGTTTACCATCGATACCCTCGCTTGAAGAAGTTGCGACTTACCCTGTGTAGAAAAGTGTCACATCTGGTTTAATCGTCGTGCGGTAATTCTTTTGTTTGATCCACTTCTGAATGGAATCTAGTCCTTTGGAAGATGAAAGGTATTTGTTACCTTTATAACTCCGAAGTCGGATGCTGGAAAGATCGTGTCTTTCTGTAAAGTAAAAGTAATGGTATTGGTTGGAGAAAGTAAGTGTTTAATGTGTTTTATTTGATTTTAGGTGCTCGATTAAATAATCGAAATTTTCACCGTTTTCGAATGGTGAGAATGAAGGCAGTATTTGTGACACTACGTCTTTTTATTATTGGTGACCTATTACCAAATGATTGGTGTTATATCTCGACGTTTTACATACATTATGTTCTCTATTGTTATCAAATTGTGTACATTTAGTATTCGACCAATCTTGGGATATGGAAACTGTACATACTATGTAACCCTTCATTCATCAAACTTCAATTAGTTAGTGTTGAAAATATTCAACGACGTGCCACTCAGTGGTTACCAAAAATATATTATTATTGTATGTCTTATGAGGATAGAAATTATTCTTTGGGGACTTCTTACTTTGAAATACAGACAAATTCATGGAGATCTGATTCGATTGTACATAAGGAGTCCAGGGACTCAATAATACAGATAACCAAACTTTATTCAATCTTTCCCCTTGGAACATTAGTTCACTAGAGGTGATAAATTTAAAACGTGTGTCTCACAGGCTGTTCTACAACAATTATGCTAAACGCTTTTATGTCAAGAACAGTTGAAATTTAGAATAATCTTCACATTGACTGTTTGAAAAGTGCCGTGGATCAAAACCTTCATGATTTTAAATACATATCTGATGACTAAATGTTTTTTTATGCTCAATTTGTTTTCTGGAGCATGTCAATTGCACTTTTTCTTTGATATTGATATGATATGATTTGATATGATGAAACTATTGCCAGAAACAGCAAACGTAACGACACTTGTATCCGTGAAGGAGAATCGGTAGTCTAGAGACATGGGTTCTGCTTCTCAACCCAAAGGTCGTTGGTCCCCGCTCCAACGATGGTTGAAAAATTATCTACACCCCCCCCTCCCCTGGCCCAGGTAGAAAGATCAAACCTAGCGTATCGGAGACGGACGGAAAATCTGAGATCCCGGGTCCATATCACAACAGTCTGTGCACGTTAAAGATCCCTTGACTGTTTACAAGGCGTTCCGTGCAAGATTTAGAATTCTACCAAACAAAAAACGAGATCACGTTAGTAAATGTGGATATGAGTAAATTGAATCCATTTTGTTTTTAAAGTATCCGTGAACCTATGTGTCAATCGCATCGTGTAATTAAATATTCGAAAAAACGCCTGACGATTTAATGTTAAATGTAGACGCTTCCCAAGCCCTGCCTAACATATCGTAAAAAAACAACTTTCAGAAACTGCTTCGTTGTGAATATTCCTTCTACGGTTTATTGATATTTTTTCTCTTTTGAACATTGTATTTCATTTCTCTAGATACTTATCAGGCCATTGTATGATTTCTAAGTGCGATTTATTATATTACTATTATTATATACCTTGTCTTTCACTGCACACCAAATAAGTTATTTAAGTTATAGGTTATTAACATAACAATACTGTAACTTAAAGGCACACGAGCAGTTTATATTATTATTATGGTTATAAAAAATAAATCTCAAATATGTATTTTGATTACACAACTGTGATAATAAAAGTGAGAAATATGGCTTATAGTTGTAATTCTTATGGTGGAAATGGTGAAAATCTGAATTGGAGAGATTGAAGCCAAGAACGATAATTTGTCTGCAAGTTTATGTCCGTGGACCCATGAATCATTTGTTGCAGAATATATTGTGGGCGAGGGCAAGGAAAAATAGTCAAAACATTGACGTTAATTACCCTAAAAGGTATGTGAAAACGTGGCGATGATAAATGTCTTCTTATGGGACGATACCTACCAATCTGGTAGCTTTAAATTCGACTTACTATTGGCTGAATTTTGAAGATACCGCGGGTAGTAGGAGAAAATATAAAATTTTAATTTAGTGTTGAAGGTAGAGAAACAGCTTTTGTGAACTCCGTGTTATACGCTTGCCTAGAAATCACATGACTATGGGAAAGTAACCCTGTCATCGCTGACCACCCTTATTGGCTTCCAGGACACCCACCAAATTTTTTATGGCGATTTCGTTACAGCTGGCTCTGCTTAACCCTGAAAGGGCTGTCTCTGTCTTCCATGTCTTTGCCTGTGTCATCAGAGTGGCGGATCCACTTTTTTTATGTGGTCGTGTTATGTATTTTAAATGATTCATCTCTGAATTCTATGTTGACCGTCTCTGTTTTCTATGTGTGTATAACCTGTCTTCAAGTTACCTATCTGTCTGTGTCCACAAAGTGACCTGTCTCCGATTTCCACATGGACTGCCTCTGTCCTCAAAATGACTTGTCTCCGATTTCCATATGAACTGTCTCTGTCCTTAAAGTAGCCGCCTGTTTCAAA
>JAXRKP010000141.1:222500-250000 GCA_037039925.1 Doris montereyensis
AGAACATTATCATTTATACGATTATTGTGTAGATGATAGAATATTGCCAAGTATACGTTGGTTGTGTCGATGATAGAACATTGTCCTCTATACCTTGGCTGTGTACATGATAGAACATTGTCCTCTATACCTTGGCTGTGTACATGATAGAACATCATTAGGTATGCGTTGGTTACGATAATGTATTGCATTAATGCACCGTAGTGTGTTTACAAGACTACACTTGTCAGGTCAGTGTAAAAACCCATCCATGTAAACATTGGAAGTGACCTTGATAGATTATCATTACGACTCTGGCATCTGTTGCATAGGTCCCATGTTTGATAACCAGTAACACTTATACACATGCCTTGTAAATGATTTAATATGGCCATGAATCATCAGGCCTACCTAGGGTCACACACGTCATTCCTTATTCATATTGAGAGGCATTTACTCTAGTGTTAAATCACTTTATCAAGTAAGGTTAGTCATTTTATATTAATGACAAGACGGACCATACCTGTTTCATATAATACTGAATTCATCAATCATTTTACTGTCCACTGTACTTTCACTGTAGCCATATCCTATGAATCTACAATATAAGCATAAAACGATAGCGTAGACGATAGTATATCACAGGAAAACATAAACACACTCAGCGTCTGTTTTTATCTCCTTCATTTTTCTTCTCTTCTTCTTCTCTCTTCTTCTTCTTCTTCTTCTTCTTCTTCTTCTTCCTTCTTCTTCTTCTTCTTCTTCTTCTTCTTCTTCTCTTCTTTCTTTCTTTCTTTCTTTGCAAGAGGAGAGATACAGAAATATATATATATATATATATATATATATATATATATATATATATAGAGAGAGAGAGAGAGAGAGAGAGAGAGAGAGAGAGAGAGAGAGAGAGAGAGAGAGAGAGAGAGAGAGAGAGAGAGAGAGAGAGAGAGAAAGAGAGAGAGAGAGAGAGAGAGAGAGAGAGAGAGAGAGAGAGAGAGAGAGAGAGAGAGAGAGAGAGAGAGAGAGAGAGAGAGAGAGAGACATAGAGAGAAAAATAGAGAGAGAGAGAGAGAGAGAGAGAGAGAGAGAGAGAGAGAGAGAGAGAGCCCCCTCGATCCCAAGAGAGAGAGAATGAGAGAGAGAGAGAGAGTGAGAGAAGCCGAGGGATGTGAGAGAGGATAAGTAGAGACGGAAATTTCCGAGTCGAATGGGTGCATTTATGAGAAAGAGAGAAGATAGCGCTAGGCGCGTCGCGTGTGGCAGGCGCCCCACCGTACTGATATGCTAGAACAGAAGGAGAAGAGTCACCGGCGCGAGTGGAATAGTGGGGAGACTGATCCGAAAGTTTAGGACGGGGGGAACAGGAGGGGAGGGGGGCGGGGAACGGGCTGGGGGAGGAACCGATCAGTTGAAGGAGATAAGATCGCGTTCTTCCACGGGCGAGACGGCCAGGACGCCGGGCGGGGGTGGGTAGGGAGAGGATTTCGAAGATGGGGAAGAAGAGGGAAGGTTAGGGAAATGGTACTATGGGTCTTAGAGAGAGGAGAGGAGAAGCACAAGCGCCGAGAGCATGCAGAGCGGGGAAGTGAGTGATCGGGAGGCGGATGGAAGGGAAGACGAACAGTGGGGCGAGGATAAAATGAAGGAGAGAGAAAGAGGGGCTATAGATCCGGTGGGGCCGGCTAGCGAGGGAGAACGGCAGGCTCGAGGGGAAGAGGATCGGAGATTGGGTGGAGGGTGGAGGGGAGAGGGAGGATCGGAGGGGGCGGGGGGGGAACCCAGGAGAGGAGATGGGGGGGAGGAGGGAGAGACGGAGAGAGATGTACGAGGGGGGGGTAAGGGCTAGGGAACGGGGGATGCGAGGAGGGGGCACTGAGCGGGGGGAGATGCGGGGGGAGGGGGGGGGGATGAGATGTTGAGGGAAGGAGAGATGGGTCAGCGGGATATGAAACTCGTGATGCAACCAGGTGAAGAGGGAGATGGGTAGGAGGGCGGTGGAGAGAAAGTGGTGAGGGGAGGAAGCTGGGGGCCCTGGGGACGCCGATAGGGAGGAGGGAGAAAAGGCAGGAAGAGCGACCGAGTGGTAGGGGGTAGGTGGGGGCGGAGTAGAGTGGAATGAGGGTGGGCAGGATGAGGAGGAGAGGTGAGAGGACGAGGGGATGGAGGGGGGAGGGGAGAGAGGCGGAGAGACGTAGGGAGAATGAGCAACAGGCAGAGGAGTAGGAGTTGGGGAAGGGTTGAGACGTGGATTGGAGAACGAACTGTGACGACGCACCTGACTGCTCACCACGGCGGTTCACATTTGGTACCAATCCGGAGAGTCGGGGTGATGATGGTCATTGAGAAGTGGGGACGGGGCCGGCGGGAGATAGATAGATGTGTGATCGAGGGGGAGGGGCCATGAGACAGCGGAGCCGGAGAAGACTAGGAAGGTGATGAGGGGAAAGAAGAGGAGGCGGGGTGAGGAGTGGGGATTGGAGGTGGTAGGAGGTTGAGCCGATAAGTGGAGATGGAGGATGGAAGAGGCCAGGAGAGTGGTGAAGGGAGGAAGAGAGGAGGGTGTCGATGAGTGACAAATAGATAAGTTGGAGCATACGGGAGGTAGGTGACGATGTGGAGAGAGAGGTTGGAAAACTAGGGGTGAGTAGCATGAACGCAAGCCTCTGTAGGTCTGGGTGACGATTCCTGACCTTGCTATCTTCTGAGTTGTTTCGGTATACGACTAGAGATGTAATGAGAGATGGAGAGGAGATAGACGATCCCGGGCTCCAGGGGAAAAAGTTAATTGTATCATGACAATGCGAAGCGGAATAATCCAGAGAATGAGAGGTATAGGGGTAGATCGTCTTTATCATGAGGTGCCGGGAGCACTGAAGAGAAAAGTGGACTGTTTGAAGAGGATTGATTTATGACTCGAAGGGTGGGGGATGAGACCTGTCGGCTGGAGGCGATGGTGAGAATGACAGATGAGAGACGAGAGCTTGAGAGGAGAGGAGAGCAAGAAACTTTGTGACTGCCATTTGTTTTGAAGGGTGAGAAAGAGATGAGACAGACAGAGAGGCCGAGTCCTGGAGAAGAGAGGGAGAGAGAGGAGAAGATGGAATGAGCCCTTCGGTGGGGAGTGGGGGAGAGAGAGAAGGGGAGAGAGGAGGAGAGAGCTGAGAGAGAGACTAGGAGATGAGAGAGAGAGAGATGAGAGAGAGAGAGAGAGAGATGAGACAGAGAGATGAGAATGAGAGATGAGAGAGAGGGGGGAGCGGAAAACAAGAGAGATATGCAGAAGAGGAGGAACGAGAGAGACTTTATAAGAGAGAATTGTTAAGACGAGTAGTGAGCTTACTGTTGTCCAGGGCTCCTGCCAATGGAGAGTTTTGTGGAGTTGAGAGATCAAGAGGGGAGTTCGAGATATAGGAGAGAGGAATGACGAGGGAGAGAGAGAGGAGAGATGAGAGGAGAGTAGAGAGAGAGAGACGATGAAAGGGCAGGGTGGGAGGCCCGCCTTCTGTGGGGGTGGGGGGGATGGGGGGCAACCTCTATTGTCTGCTTTCAAAGACCTACACTTCCAGTTAGGTTGTTACCTTTGTCATCAGATTGTAACGATTAGAACTTCTAGCTCATTAGTGACTGAAGTGTCTGAAATGTGTGAAAGGAAGTATGTGGTCAAGCAGTATAGAAACTCGTGATGCCAACATTGAAAAGAGAAGGAGTACAATCATAAAAGGCAAGTGACATCTTATTGTCTGCTTTCAAAGACCTACACTTCCAGTTATGTTATCATAGATTGAGAGTGCATATTTCGTAAATTTACCCTATACTGACGGCTATCAGTCAATCGTGTATCTGATAAACAATATTTTAGATTCACCATTCTTACGCAGGTTGCTATCATTTAATTTCAATTTATACACATCTGGAAACGTTCTGGGTTAACTGATCCTACACTGACTGCTATCAACCAACTTCTGTTCACATTTTTTTTATATACCCATTGGTTAACCAATCCTACACTCACTGTTGTCAATCAACGTCCGTCCACATGTGTCTTATATACATATGGAGTAACCATTTTACACGAACTGCTATCAATCAACTGCTGTCTACATGTGTCTGATATACCTATGGATTAACCCATTCTACAATAGCTGCTACCAGTCAACTTATGTGCACATGTGTCTGATCCATATATGAATTAACCTATTCTACACGAATGCTATCAATCAACTGCTGTCCACATGTGTCTGATATACATAAGGATTAACCCATTCTACACTAAATCCTATTAATCAACATCTCTCTATTAGAATCTGTGTCATCCACTCTACATTAACGTCAACCTCTGTCTGTACAGTTCCTGACCTTTCTTTCTTTCTTTACCAGTTTTCCATTCTACCCTTCAGATGCCTGAGATGATCTTTCTCCAGGATGCCCTGTCCTGGCATTTTTGTTTCCTTCCAAAAAGTTAAATTTGTATGCTTCAATGCCTCTTTTATATCTTCTTCCCACTTTCTCCGAGGTCTGCCTTTTGGTGTTTTATCTTGGGCTTTAGCACTGCATACTGATTTAGCTATTCTATTGTCATTCATTCTGTTTACATGCCCAAACCACCTCAATTGGTTTGTTTCTTCTTAGTTGTTATGCTCTCTTATTGTTGTATTTCTGATTTTGTCTCTTTTAGTTTTCCCTACTACTCTTCTTAGATATTTCATTTCAGCTGCATGTACTGTACTGTATTCTCTACTTCTAAAGGTCCAGATTTCGCTACCATAGAGGAGAGTAGGACAATAAACTGTATTGTCTACTGCCATTTTGGTTTTTGTTGACATTTCTTGCTTACCTACAAATGCCTTTCCTAGATGGTTATATATTGCACTTGCCTCTTTGATTCTCTGGCTGATTTCTTCTTGTTTTCCCTTTGAGTTAATCATTACTCCTAGGTAATTGTAGCTGTGAACTTGGTCTCATTCTCCTGCCCAATTTAAGATTTTGTGTTTTAACTTCCCTAGTTCGCCCAGCATTGTTTTTTGTTTTCTTTGCACTCTTCTTGTGTTTTCTCTTCTCCTCTCTCTCTCTCTCCATCTCCCTCTCTCTCTCTCTCATCTCTTACTCTTCTATCCTCTCCCCTCTCTCTCTCCTCCTCTCTCTCTCCTCTCTCTCGCCTCTCTCTCTCTCTCTTCCTCTCTCTCTCTCTCTCTCCATTCTCTCTCTCTCTCTCTCTCTCTCTCTCTCATCTCTCTCTCTCTTTTCTCTCTTCTCTCTCTCTCTCTCTCGTCTTCTCTCTCTCTCTCCTTCTCTCTCTCGCTCTCTCTCTCCTCGACCTCTGCTCCTCCTCCTCTCTCTCCTCTCTCTCCCTCCTCGCTATCTCTCCCTCTCTTCCTCCATCCTCTCTCCTCCTCATCTCTCTCTCTCATCAGCTCCTCTCTCTCTCCTCTCTCCCCTCTTCTTCACTCTCCTCTCTCTCTCTCCTCTCCTCTCCTCTCCCTCATCCTCTCTCTCTCTCTCTCTGGAGAAAGGGATTCCCATCCCCCCTTCCCCAGGCATCTGAAGGGTGGATGAATGGAAAACTGGTAAAGAAAGAAAGAAAGGTCAGGAACTGTACAGACAGAGGGGAGAGAGAGAGAGAGAGAGAGGAGAGAGAGAGAGAGAGAGAGAGAGAGAGAGAGAGAGAGAGAGAGAGAGAGAGAGAGAGAGAGAGAGAGAGAGAGAGAGAGAGAAAGAGAAGAGAGAGACAGACAGACAGACAGACAGATAGACAGACATTCAGACAGACGGAGAGACAGAGAGATAGAGATATAGAGAGACAGACACAGAAAGAAACAGAGGGACAGAGAGAAAATGTGGACAATCAGAAAAAACAATCTTCACTTACCGTACTTAGACGCATCCCTTGGACACCTTGTACCTGCTTCTGGGGGACAGTCATCTGAAAAAAATAAGAATAGGAAGGACAAAGAAAAAGATTATGTTCAGAATATCTATACCGGATATAAATATGTGTCTTTGTATCATCGTATATATGTCATTGTATATTTAGAAGCATAATTGCCCGTTTGTTGCACGGGAAAGACAGGTACATTGAGTAGAGTGTAAATATAAAACGCAGATGGCGTCTGATATGTAGTTGATATTTGATTCAATTTGCTGTGTACAATGTGTTGCTGGCACAAACGTGTTGAGGTCACATGTAAATAATAATATATCGTCGCTGTTATTCATGTTTCTGTTTCTCTTATTTCTATTTCGATCAAAATATCTATTTATAATATCTAGACTTGATCCCATGTAAAGCTAGGTCTACGATGTTTAAAGTGTTATTATATCAACTGTTCATGCTTTTAAAGAAAGGTAAAAAGGCTAAAGGAGTGAGGGCGGGGAAGGGGGAGCGGTGTTAAATGGATATATCCTTAAATAAGTTAGTTAATTATGACTACCGTCAACTTTCGATATCTAGGCTACAAAGGGAAGCGACTTGCTGGATTATATTTAGATCTATTTATCTTATTCATTTACTTTGATGGGAAATCCGTTTTTCTTTTAAGATTCAAAATTAAATGGAATAGCAATACAAACAAAGAAAGACATGTGTACGAATATTTACTGAATTAATTTAAAACAGCAATAACATTTATGCTGTACCATGCTGCCTCTAACCAAATTATATAGAACTAGTTTTTATGTTGTCAGCATGATTTCACAAATTGAACATGTACAGCCATTCTTTTTTCCACACTGATCTATGTAACAACAAGTGAGTGATTTTCTTCGGCATGCCGACAAGGGCAGGGCAATGCGGTGCCATGCACAATAAAGATTTGATTGCTTGATTAGAATTCACCCTGTCCATCATAATTAATATGCGGTGTTCCATCTACATCTAGATACATGTACTAGACAGTAAGATCTTATAATTTAGATTCTATATTAAGAATTTAGACTTAAAGGAGTAAAGTGGAACGTACCAGTAGTGCCTACATAGTCCAGGCGCAACAAGGAAGAAACTAAAGTACATAACTTAATATATCCAGTTCATTTGGCCTTATGTTTCTTTCAATATAAGTAGGAATCGTGTTTTCAGTAACTCACCTGCTTTGGCAAGACAGACCAGAAGAGGAAGCAAAGTAAGCAATAACATTTCCAAATATCTTTTGAAGCGAGATTCAATCTGAGGATGAGAAACGTATACGTTTTATAAGTAGAATGATTATACAGAACATGATTGTAATATGAGTCTATCAATTTCTGAAGATGGTATTATGTTTGTGTTTAACAGTTTGATCTAGTTCTTGTGGGATGAGCAGTTTTTTTAAATACTCATTTTTAACAGTTATCGAAGTTCCTTTTGCGTTTTGGTAATTATGATTTATAAAGCGGCCTGGATTCTGATGGGGTTTTTTCTTCCTTTTTGTGTGTACGTAGGTCTGATAATGTGGTCCCAGTGCCAGCTAACCTCGAAAGACTAGTGGTCTTTGTAAAGTAAACCTCGACTAAAAGCTCGTTCACACTAAACCAGTCGTTCTAACAGCATCGTTTTAACTACATCGTTCTAACAACTTAGAACGAGAAGTGTGTTCACACAGACACAAAAATCGGTCGTCCGTGTAATCAACATGGACGCCAAAACGAAGCTGTTAGTTTTGTTATGTCTAAAACGTAAATGTGACAATAAAAGAGAAATAAAGTATTGGGTTCATCCCATTTGTTCTCAGCGTTTGATATTTGGAGAGTATCATCATCTAGTACTGCAAATACTAGCAGATGTCGAGAAATGTCTAGCGTATATTCGCATGAGGCCGGAGAGTTTCAACACCTTGTTGCACATGGTTTCACCCTTCATAGAAAAAGAGATGACCAATTACAGCATATTGTCTGTTTGAATACATTTTGATGGTTTTGTCATACAGTCCTGGTCTTTTGTAGACTGCATTGATGGGTGCTTCACATTCAGCAGTATCTATTTCTTATGTGGCTGTAACCTTTTTCAATCTCAAGTAAAATAGATCTGATTATTGAAAACTACACATTTACCTCATTCATTAATCATCAAGTTTTCTACACACTGCACAGTTTTGCACTATCAATTTAAAAAAAAAAAAACCCATTATTTCCTTTATTATTGATAAAAAAATAAAATTCTCTTCGCATTCACCTTAATTTTGGGACGCTGATTCCGAATCTGCAATAACTAAATTTCAACGACAATTCCCTGATTCGGTTTGGTCAGTTGAAAAGACGATGCGTCTTGCTGTACGATGGGTCGACGCTGGCCGACAGTCGGTGGAATTTTAATGTCCGGGAAAGGTGAAAAGTTGTTAGAACGACAAATTAAGCTCGGTGTGAATAGCGATTGATGATAAAAAGAGATTGTGTGCAATATGTAGTTAGAACAATATAGTTAGAACGATGTTGTTAGAACGACGCCTTTGGTGTGAACGCGCTGTTAAAGGAGCTGGATCCAGCGAGACCCCGAGTCCAACGTTGTCCCTAAAATCGCCTAATGTTCTCATTCTTTTTAATTTCAAATTCTCAAAAGGAGACAAAATAAACTCACATGCCAACGGGACACTTTATTCTAGTCTCCATTCCGGTTCCAGGTCTATGAACGTATCGGTACGTATAGAGAGGGTGCGAAGGAAAAGAGTATATATATATATATATATATATATATATATATATATATATATATATATATATATATATATATATATATATATATATATATATATAATATTAAGAAGAACTGAGGAACAACGAAACTGCTTTGTGTGTCACTTGAAAGTACTGCTTCGGAATTAGATGATCACAAATACTATCGTTTGTATTCATCCTTAAACAAATGATTTGATCATTTCCATAAGGAAACTTTGAATGCCATATATTAGTTTTATCAGAATCCATTGCGATTGACTTTGTCAAAATATTTTGAGAAACCTAAAAGAATGGTAATTATTATCCCTCTTATCTATTCTATTCACCGAATTACTGAAATAATTTATTGATGCTATAAGTTGAGTTTGGCAGCTTAGTTCTGTCTTTCGATCCAAGTTTGAGATATGAAAGGCAGATGTGCATATTGATGTCATTCATTATATTATTGTATATTGTGCATTCTAATAGATTACAAATTACTGAAGTTAGAGCAACATACTTTTAGTTGGTTGGATGCCTTTCGTCTCTTTTGTTTTGCTTTTTAAATGGGGGAAATGTGTGTTAACTTTGTTTCCCAAAGAACATGATGTCCGACCAACCACCAACTATTACTATGATTAGAACTCAGGACCTCCAACATGTTTCCAAGATGGACAACCGAACCACTAAGCCATCAACGCTATATAGAAAAACTTGGAGACTTCTTACAAATTCAAAACTCTTGAAAATAAAATCAACTGTTAGGTTGTCACTGTCATTTCGACAAAAGTATAGGATGAGATAAGTACCATAATAACATGCGTATACTTACGAACTTGAAGTAAGGATGAAGCCCTGATGGTACTTGTGATGGCCAAGTCACGACGTTCAACTGCCTACAATGCGTCGTTTCCTCCTTGTTTTATGGTCATATTGTTTCGTCAACGTGTGGAACAACTTTGGTTTTTCTAAATACCTTTTTTTTTTCTTCTCCACGTTGAAAGAGATAAAGAAGAAGAAGAAAAAAGGACACAACTAAACATTCGTCAAGTAACAGTTTTAATACAAGACTTAGACTTAAATATCAAAGTAGTTTTTGCATGGGAAACTTCAGGTGTTTCAACTCAATGTGTCAACGTTAAGTAAATCAATTAATTAAATTATATTTGGAATTGGTTTTTTTTAATGAATGCTTACTGAACGTCGGTACATCGAAAGGATTACTCTCATTGGTTCAAGCAAGTGATTGTTCTCATCAGCACATCCATACGCTTTTTCTATTCGGTACAATGAAATTACTACTCTAATCGCTACATCAACATGATTTCTCTCTTCGGTACAATCAAGACATTACTCTCATCGGTATATCCATATGACTTCTCTCATTGGTGCAATGACGTAATTATTTCATTGCTACAATCAAGCGATACTCATCGGTACAATCTAGTGACACTCTCATAGATACAATCAAGTGATACTCTCATCGGTCTAATCAGGTAATTACTTCATCGGTACAATCTAGTCCTGGCAGTGGACAGGTAAGCACATGAACGAGTCTCCTGCTGCCTTGCAGGCGGGTCTTGGTTGACTAAAGGTTAAGGGAGTTAACCCTGACAGAAAAACAACCTGCTGCCTTGCGGTTAGTTTTGGGCAAGCAAAGGCTAAGGGAGTTAATCCTGACCGAAAATAACAGGGCCTGGTAGGGGGGCATCAAGGTGACAGCCCCACCATCTACCTAGGCGACAGTAGGCAAATCCCCTGCTTATCTAAAACCAAACTGATTTAAAGAAAGACAAGTAGTATAAGCTTTGGTTTCTCCCGCAGCCGTAAAACTCTCCTTTCCGCCTGAGGGATAAACCAAAGCTAAATTGACATTGTTCCGCCTTTATTGATTTTTGTAATTTTATTTTTATCATGTATCCCCCCCCCCCCCGGAGCGCCACTTAATACAGACGAAACATACTATTATTGACAAATATATATATATATATATATATATATATATATATATATATATATATATATATATATATATATATATATATATATATATATATATATTATTGACAAACAATATATATATTTGTTTTAATATATTATTTTAAGTGTTTTTACCCCCAGTATGGGGGGAATGACCGATCTAGCACAGGGTGTATATAGACTATCTCCGAGTAAAGGAGATAGTGGAGATAGAGTGCTCCGGAGACAAAACGATTGATTTGCTACAGCAAAGAACCTATTGAAATCGAATGTCAATAGAGACGCAATGGTCTGTGGCAAGACATGATAAAACATGAAATGTAAATTGGTTGTTAGCTCAATCCAATGAAATCAATGCATTTTAATTACATGTTTGTTGTTAGGGTGTGGTTGAGAAACATTGCAAAATTGGGGATTCATTTTTACCCTTAATTTCAGTTATAAAGGATATGTTTCTACTCAGGATTTGGATCGAGAAATTTTCAGCGTGCATTGAATCTAGAACCTTCAATATTTCTTATTTCACCTCAAAGCATGGAAACGAATACTTCATGGAGCTACAAAAAAATATTCACTAACATCTACTGACGAAAGTTCTATGGAATATAATCCTAATGATAATACTAATTGACAAACTTCAAAACATACGGGATTATCCCAAAACCTGGAAGCTGTTTCATTAAATGATTCTCTTAAATTAGCTATTGAAGACAATATGGATTATTATTTGAAATATTTGAACCATTATAAGAATCTTTCAGCGATATGCAATGAAAAGGGGATTGACGAAGCTCATTCATTTGCTTTGAAAAAAATCAGCAATATCTCCCAAAGAAACCAGACAAAGTAAATTTTACTATTTTAGGGGTGAAAATGTCTACAAAGAAAACATTGAAAGATATGACGGGAAAGGATTTGTTGATGGAATTGGAAAATAAGTTTATGAACAAATTGTTGAGGAATTAACAGTTCCCGAATTCTCAAATGATACTATGGATATTGTTAAAGTTCCAGAACTGGTGAAAAAGTGTGATAAACATATGAAATTTAAAGAGTCTGAAAGACACTGTTCAATATGGTTTGTGGATTGAGAAATTAAAAATAATGAACTATGGAAGATTCAACAAATTTGTGATAAACAATTTGTCTATTTCTTTTGCCTTTACAAAAAAGTTAGCAAACGTTGGTAGATTGTTTTCAAATTATAAAAGGCTACAGACATTGAATCTTCCTATTAGTATTATAACAATCATTATGAATAAACTTGACAAAGCATTGATTGAGAATCCATACATTACTTCTAGTTGGAAAGTATAGGCCGTCGTCAAGGGTGGCTAGCATATTAGTCTGGCATAGCAACCACAACTAACCGTAGTGACTTCAGTTGATACATTATATTTGTTGATCGTTGTCAAGGATGGCTAGCATACTACCTTTGCTTAGCAACCACAACTGTAGTGACTTCAGTGAATTCGTTGATCGTTGTCAAGGGTGGCTAGCATACTACCCTTGTTTAGCAACCACAACTGTAGTGGCTTCAGTGAATTTGTTGATCGTCGTCAAGGGTGACTAGCATATTAGCCTTGCATAGCAACTGTAGTGACTTCAGTTAATACATTCTATTTGTTGATCGTTGTCAAGGATGGCTAACATACTACCCTTGCTTAGCAACCATAACTGTAGTGACTTCAGTGAATTCGTTGATCGTCGTCAAGGGTGGTTAGCATATTAGCCTTACACGACCACCAATAAAATAATTAAAACTAGTATGAGTGCGAGTTTTTCTTCTTTAACTTTCCTGATTGTATTGGTTTTATTTCTATTGTTTGTATTGCCTGTATATCTACTGTTTGTTTTGTATTTATTTTATATTAAAATTGTGTATAATAAAATGTCTTTAAATATTGACTGAAAGAAGAAATAAATGAAAATAACTGTGAAATGTTACGAAAAAGTATAAGAGGGTTAATAGTTGGAAACAGTGGATGTGGAAAAACTAATCTTTTGTTTAATATGATATTAGACAAAGAGCTACTTGATTATGACCAATAATCTAACCAAAAAGTCAATTCTTAATGTGTTTATGGTTTGTGGATTGAGAAATTAAAATTAATGAACTATGGAAGATTCAACAAATTTGTGATAAACAATTTGTCTATTTCTTTTGCCTTTACAAAAAAGTTAGCAAACGTTGGTAGATTGTTTTCAAATTATAAAAGGCTACAGACATTGAATCTTCCTATTAGTATTATAACAATCATTATAACAATCAGCGAAAATGAAATAACGAAAAACAAAATATGTCCTTATAAATTCATAAAACAAACAGGTGAAAGAATGCATAATGAAAACGCAATTTAACGTGAATTCTTTGAAAATGGATAAAGAATTGTTAAACTACTTAAACGTACAAACTGAAATATTAAAACAAATAGCTAAGAATACATCTCCAAAGGAAGATCATCAGATAATTGTTAGTAAGAAACCATCATAATTTAATACTGCAATTATCCATCATTGCAATTGGATGAAACCAAACAATATGAATTAGTATTGATAGACCTAGAGACCTATTATTCATTTGTAAATATATCACCTCATAATAATATAATTGAACATGAAAGCGATTCAGAAAATAAAAGTATTACTTTTCCAGAAGGTTCATATGCATTTAAATGATTAATTAAAACAGTAGAAAGACAATTGGAAGAAAATGAGGATGATGATGCATTCACTTTAAAACCAAATCTGAATACATTAAAATCAGTACTAAATATTAAAACTGGATATACTGTTAAGTTTTCTCATAATAATAATATCAAAGGGGGCTTAGGTTTTACTCAAGATGTTTATCGTCCAGGAAGACATGAATCTAAAAATGTAGTAAATATTCTAGAAATTAATTCCATCTTTCTTCGTATTGATATTATTAATGGTACGATTGTAAATGGAACTAGGAAGTTGTTATATATAGCTTATTTCCAAATATCTCACCCGGGTTCAACATTATTCAAAAACCAACAAATCCAATTTATCTCCCTGTAGCGTTAAACAATATAAGAGATTTTCATGTTAAAATAACTGATCAGAATAATTCTCAATTGATTTTAGAGGTGAAGAGATTATTATTAGATTTCATTTAAGACAAAAATAAACCTAAAAAGAGGTAGCACATAAATTTGGTTTTACTGACTATTATAATGATGAAAGTAAAACAAAAAGTATTTCAATAATGAAAGATAATATCGAGGAAAAGTTATTAGAAAAATTAGAAAAAAATAATGAACTTGAAAAAAAGAATAATTGAAACTAGATCTTAATATAAAAAAAAGAACTAAGACGCAAAATAAATATTGATATGAATGGTGTTGAAAATATGATAGAGAAAGAAAGTTATACCATTGTTCTTAATGGCACCTTAGAAAAAACGTTTGATATACCGATTAAATGTGATAATTGAGAGATTTCACTAGTTACATTCCAAACTAATCAACTATTTAATATTACTAACGGTAATGCAATTATTACTTATAAAAAAGAAAAAGAAGAATGGAAGGAGTTTAATATTAAGGAAGGGTGGTATGATTTACACGTGTTAAATCGTATTTTTAACACAAATATGGGATTATCAAAGATAAATGCACATACGTAGATGGAAGAATGGAAATGGGGAATATATTACTGAGGATTACTCATCGGCAGTCGATGGTGTTTCCCTTTACAATTAAGGATGATAAATTAACTTTACTTATCAGTGGAGAAACATTATTTAAATTTAAAGATTTCTTTTTATTTAATCAATATAAAATATATAATACTGAAAAAAGTCATAGTTATTCAGACTGGGAATCTGATGAAGAATTGCCTTCATTCAATAAACCTATAAATATTCATCTTAATTGATTTAAATATAATTGTTTTAATGATATAGAATTCCCTATTGTTTATTCATTTTTTTTAGAGATTATGAGGTAAAAGAGAATCCTAATAAACTGATCTATCACCCAATTGAAGAAAATTGTAACAATTCAAAGTTCAAATAAAAGATAGGGATAATAACAATATTAATCTTGAAAAATTTATCTTAAATTTCATATCAGAAAATAACTGTATAAAAATACTTACAAATTATATCGAACAACGTTTACACGTAAGTGAAAATCAGAAGGAAAAATACTTGCTATGAAACACAATGATTTCATTACTATTAGAATTGATGATATCGGTGATGATATAATGGCATTAACTGTGTCACAAATAAAATCAATTAATAAAGCTTTTGAGAAAGAGAAGGCTGTTGATATTAAATTATCAAAAGCACAATAAGAATATAATAAAATTAAAGTAGAACGAGGATTTCTTTGAGCTTTAGCAAAAAATTTAATTCCATCAGCAAAATCAATATTGCCAGCTGTAGGAAAAGCATTAGGTATTGGTGCTTTGACAGCTACAGCATCTACAGCTGTTAGCAAAATCTTAGGTAACGGTTTATATTTAAAGCGAAATGGTTGTGTTTGCAAAGTAAAAAATCATGGAGCAGGGTTATATTTATCCAAAAGAAATGCCAGAATTAAAATCTGCTGGTGATGGTATTTATTTGAGAAACTCAAATAATGACTTATACGATGGGTCTGGTGTGATAAGCTAAATCCAAATCGTTAAAGATATTCCTTTTTTAAATATATTATTTTAATTATTAAATTATTTTTTTCATAATAAAAATGGATGAAATTGAAATCGAAAAGATTTATCCCCGCTTATCTAAAGAACCATCTGCCCCACCTATCGATGATAATATGCATGTAGATATAAAACATGATAATAATGCTGCAAGCCATAATGCTGAAAGCAATGCTATTTCAAATATTAGATTAGAACATATATAAGATATTAAGAACGATTTAGAAAGAAATAGTGAAATTAGAAGAAGTTTGGGTAAGAAATATTCGAAAGCAAATAATGTTTTACATTCTACAAATTATGGATAAAATGTCGTTTCTACTGCGCCTGGAGTTGCTAGTATTTCAACTTTAGCAACAGTAGCTCTAATTCCCATATCAGTTATTTTAGGTGGTGTGTCTGCCGGTGCAGGTGTATTGAGTATTATTACAAATAGGTTAATTAAAAGTTTAAAATAAAGAACAAAAACATCGTGATATATATATATAATCTAAGTCAAAATAGATCACATACTATTTAATCACTATTATATAATAATCATATTTCAAATGAAGAATTTGATCTTATCTTAAAAGAACAAACTCATTATCAATTTTGTAAGGAAGATATTTGAAGAAATAAGAAAAATAAATAAGAAGAAGAAAAAATGAATTAAAAGAATCAATACTAAAACCAATTAATGAACTGGTGAATAAGCTTAATAAGACATAATTTAGTTAAAATGACTTTCTTAAAAAATGAAGATACAACGGTATTAGCAAAACAAGGTGGTATATATTATATTCGAGCAAATAAAAACATAAAGATCAACCACATAGAACTGTTTTAATATTCAATACAACTACCAGCAGATAAAAAAATATTAAGAGATCCTTCAGTTAATTCTGCATTTTATATCCGTGGACATATTCCTGGTGAAAAAAGAAAAACCTGAACCAATTCTAGATGGAATAGATATATCGATTGAAAATTTTGTGAAACAAAAAGATTTTGGTATTAGAATTTTAAAAACTAAGACAGACTATGAAATAAAATATTTCTCAGAAAAAAGTAAAACTAAATGTTACTGGTCATATTAGATTAAATAAAATAATTATTTGTCATGAACTTTATTATATAGATAGAATTGCTTTTACAACAGAAAAAATAACAGATGAAGAAATTATATTTGTTTAAAAATGTTTCTATAAAAATTGGATAAGTTAAATCTTGGTAAAAATGTATTATTGATGAAAGTATACAAGAGTATGAACTTCATGAATATACACCTGATACTGGTGGGTCTTCATTAAACGAAAATAAGGAAATAAGAATTAAAACTAATAATCAGGATACGTTTTTAGATTATATAAGAGAGTTATTTAGAATTTGAATGACAACTAGTTAGACATAAAATGGTGTTGAAAGGGATGATAAAGTGTAGATAAAGTAACATTAATTAATAAAGCATTGAGGTATTTATTCAGTGATATCAAATATAAAGTAAGTGGACAGGAAATTGAAAATTTAAATTAGCCTGGGGAAATGACAACTATGGTGGGATATTTAAAATATTCTGAGGATTTTGAGAAAACTGAAGGCTTAAATCAATTGTGGTACAGAGAAAAATCAAATCATTTTTGGTAAATCCAGATTTAATATTAGGCATTATTATATTATTGAACAGCCTACCAAAAAGGGTAGTTTTAGTTTCTCTGTCCCACTCAAACATATTTTTGGATTCTGTCAAACTTATAATAAGGTGATGTATGGTTTTGAACATGAATTATCATTATATAGAAAACAATCTAATGAAGATGCGGTACACGGTGCCATTGCAACAAAGAAGGAGAATGGCTGTAAAATTAGATGCATTATCTTGGTTTGTTAAACCAATCACAGAAAATAAATTTGCAATGAAAAAATGTGGAAAGTTTAAAATTAGATAAATTATATCAATTCCTCTAGGATTAACATTTGACTGGAGGTTGTCAACAAATTCTTCTACAGAAAAGCCTAGATTTATTATTATTGGATTGCAATTAAAGAAAGAGCATGATAAAGAATTATTTAATAAATCATTGTTTTATCATGTTAACTTGACAAACATTTTTGTTAATTTAAATTCAAGAAGATATCCTGAATTTGATTATAATCTAAACTTTTGAAAATAATAAATTTAGTAGAATGTTTAGAGAAGCAATACATTTTAAAAAGAATTGTTTTTGGTGACTTTGCTAGCACAAATATTTCTCCATTTGGCTATAAAGATGTATATCCATTATATATAATTGATGTTAGTAATCAATCTAATAATATCAAAGGTGGTGTTACTGATATTACAGTTAAAATGAATTTTGAAAAAAGAACTGAACCAAATATGGAAGCATATGTTATAATTGTTTCTGATAGAATTGTACAATTCCAAAGTGATGGAAGTAAATTTAATATCCGACAATAAATAAACTTTAAAAATGGATATTGATTTAGAAAATATGAATGATTATGAAGATATAGATTATTTTGATGTAGTTGATGAAAGTACCTTCATTCGTCGTTATATTCATTTATGTCTTCGTGAAGATATAAATCTTCCAAATTAATATTATTATTCTCTATCATCTTGTCAACAAAATCTTTATCATAACAATTATAAGGATACATAATATAATTTTCATTTGGTTTTTGTCTTTTTAACAAGTTTATATTTACAGAGAATTTCTTTGTTTGTTTATCTTCTTCATTGGGGATGTACATTCCTTTACCAAACTCGCTTCCATGGTTTATTAATCTTAGTTTCAATTTCTTCCTTGTTAAAAAATATTAATAAAATCATCTCTCCTTCTCAAAAACCTTTAAATGTTTGTTTTGTTATAATACTCCCTTCATTATCAATGGCGTAGACCATCTTAACTTTGGGGCTAAAAACAATCCATAGAATATTCTTGCACCGTTATCTAAATTATTGGATAGTTTACCTAATGCCACATCATCTAAAAACATCTTTTCTTTTAATATTTTAACAATATTTTTCTAACATC
This sequence comes from Doris montereyensis, assembly GCA_037039925.1. Lineage (NCBI taxonomy): Eukaryota > Metazoa > Mollusca > Gastropoda > Nudibranchia > Dorididae > Doris > Doris montereyensis. The sequence goes on from JAXRKP010000141.1 coordinate 240,785, forward strand.
AATACTATCGCAGTCGGTGTAATAAATATGTGGTTCATTAAATCCATCAATCTCTAGAATAACACCATTCATTAATATTTTAGAGTGATACAGAATAAAGGTTCCTAAATGCGACGGTATTAATTGTTTTGGTAAATTATCTCCAATATTCTTTTTCAATGTAATATTGATTGTGTTTTATTTTTTCATGTTTTATATTATCAGTATAGTTTTTTCTTAATGTTTCTTCATTCCACAAATGACTTTTGTTAATATATCTTTCTGAAACATTTTTCCATATAGAGAATTTAATAATAACTTTACCAATGCATAATCAACCTTATTTTCTCCTCTTTGAATTTCTTTTTTAAGATCATAAACATATTCTCTAAATGGGTTGATTGTGAAGTTTTCTTCATAAACTAATTCATCAAATACATAAATTATTTTTCCTCCACATCTAACAAGTTATTGAATATCAACCGATGTTAGAGTATCACAACATCTTCCTGTTCCACTTCTAAGTAACACAGTTTTATTTATTTTATCTTTACAAAATATTGGGGTAAAGAACATATCTAGATATTTGAAAAGGATATTAAATATTCCAGCTGGAGGTCTAAAAGTTTGAGTATTAAATTTATGTAGAAATTCTTTTTCTTCTTTTCTCTTATAAAAGATCTAGCTGACTTTGCTCTTGGATATTCTAAATTGATATCTGACATTGCAGATGGATATAATGAGTTAATATCTTAAGCTATCATCATTTCTACTTCGTTAATATCTTTTATTTCTTCTGTTATAATTTTTAAAGTATGAGAAATTTTATCAAGTTTATTATACTTATCAATTAACTCAATTATTGTTCCTAATTCATTTGGTTTGTCTAAACATTTAGCTAGTATCTTTCCCACTTCTTCACTTGCATCAAACGTCTGAATGTTAGCGGCACCCCTTCTTCTATTAACACTTTTTCTGATAAATGATCTTGTTAACTTATCGGAATGTGAAAATATTTTTTCTTCCGTGTCATTCATTTTCCTCATCCACAACTTAAATGTTAATGACGACGATGTTAAATTCTTTGCATTATCTGACCAGTCAGATCTCTCATCCTTAAATTATATAAAGACACGCAACCGGCTAAACAAAGAACATCACTTCTTAAATATGGAATCCATTCGTTTTGTCTTTCTAAATAGTTGTCTTTATTTATTCCCTTAATATCGAAACCAATCTTTTGAATATTCTTTGAATCTTATAATCTAAATACCATTTTAATAAAGATGTTTTCACATGTTGAAACAAACACCTTAAGTATAACTTTTGTTGTAAGTTTTCACATAATTTAGTTTTTTTGTCTGTGTTGTATTTTTGCCATTTCCTATCAGTGAATGGATTGATAAGTGTAACAGTCAACAAACATTTATTTCTTTTTATTGGTGGTTGAGACCTTGTAACATTTTCGATCATAATTTCAGAATCGAATCCTGAACCATTATGTGCAATCAATGTAAATGCAATGTCCTTTATTTTTGCTAAATATTTTAAGAACTGATCAATACAATCCAATCCTATATATTTTTAATATGTTTATTTATTAACTTTTCAAACTTTTCTTCTGGAATGTTTTCTTCGTTAAGACATTTTATTACACACCCATTAAATAAATTAAAATGAATTGCTTCTAGGACATATGGAACGTGTTTTCCAGTATGATCTTCAAACGTTTCTAAATCATATATATATATATATATATATATATATATATATATATATATATATATATATATATATATATATATATATATATATATATATATATATATATATATATATATATATATATATATATATATATATATATATATATATATATATATATATTTATATATATATATATATATATATATATATATATATATATATATATATTTATATATGTTTGTTTATCTATTCATTCTTCTACATCTGTTTTACAAAGATATATTTTTGTTTTACTCATATCCCCATCTAACTTTTTCCATATTTGTATATAATTATATTCAATTTCTTTAATGGCTTTCTATTTAGTATTTCTATCAATTAAACAATAATGACCAATAGAACGATTTTTAGGATTATGTAGACAATATACATAGTTATATTTATTTTCAACTTTTTTAGGATATCGGATGGATTATTATATTCTACAACATCATTAAAATGTATTAACTCTAACAAACTTAACATTTGACATTACAAAGGGAATCATCAATTTATCTTTACCGCCATATTCTTTATAAACAAATTCATAATATGTCTGTCTATGCATTTTCTCAGTTAACCAATTATAACATTTTATAAAACAACTATTTTCCGTTGGAATATAATAATATTCACCCTCATATTCTGCAATCTTAAATAAGAACGATGTTCCATCACTTTTCTTAGATCTTTTAACTTTCCCAGATTTATCTAATCCATATTTAATATTACCAGTAAAATATCTTTCATCCATATCTGATTTTCTTTCAAGCGAATTGACATATGATTTTAATTGCGTAATACTATAGAAATAACCTTTTCCTTTTGATTTATAATCTTTAAACACATTTTTATCATTTAATTTTATTAATCCATCAAGAGATACAACATTTCCTTCATTAATTAATTGTTTCATTTGATTGACAACTTCTGTAAATGTTTCATTATCTATATAAATAGCATTTAGTAATTCTTGACTATTTAAATTCTTTAAGATATATAGACATTCATCAGTTTCGTTAGAATATTCTAATTCATCTTCATCATCAACCGCAATGATACTTTTATCTTTATATTCTTTAAGGTCCTTTTCATACGCTTTCTTTAAGAATAATATTTTGAGAATCCTTGTAATTTATTTGCCTTATAATTAATATTTCTTTCATGAATTTGATCATGTATCTTTCTAACTTTATCAATTTCTTTATTAAAAAGGATGAATTAACTTGTCACTACTTTTATCAGTCTTATGATCCATATGAGAAAAACACTATCAGTCTTTTTGTCATAATAATTAATCTTATTCATTATTTCTTTTTTTTATCCATATACTTTCTAATACGTCTATTCAATTCTTCGTGTTCTTCTTTCATACGGGTAATAGGTTTTGATTGACAAGCTTTATATTGAGACTTTCTTTCATTTTCGTTTGACTTGTCTTTTCTTGTAATCATCAATAGATTTAATATCATTACACTTAGAACCTTTCTTTTTTTATCGTGCTCATAATATGTATTAGAATAATATGTTAAAAATAAAACAAATATATATATATAGTGTTCGTCAATAATAATGTGTTTCGTTTGTATTGAGTGGTGCTCCGGGGGGGATAAATGAGAAAAAAAAATAATTAAATCAGCGAAGGTAAAAAGGCCCTAAATGAACATGTTTTTATTTTCATTTATCTAGCTTTAGTTTATCCCGCAGGCGGAAAACGGAGTTTTACGGCTGCATGATGAACCAAAGCTTATATACTACTAAGACATATAATTATATACCCGGTTGAACTTTCGAAGACGACTCTGGAAAGAAAACAGACTGGGATTTTGGAACATGGAATGTTAGGTCAATAAAAGGAGAAGAGTTAGAAATAGCTGAAGAAAAAAAAAAGGAAAATTTCAAAGTAGACATTTCTGGCTATTTCAGAACAAAGAAAAAAGGACAAGGAATAGAAAATGTAGGGACGAAATCATACTTAAATCTTCTCAGGAGTAGATGTCAAAGAAACAGTTAGAGCAGGAATAGGCCTCCTAATGCATAAAAGGCAAGAAAAGTTACTAGAACGTATTAAACCAAAAAGGAAGAGAAATTAAATTATTAATAGCTTGTGGACCAAACGGAGATGCCGCCAAAGAAGAGAAAGATATCTTCGAAAATGATTTACAAATAGCAGCACGGAATCTCAAACCCAAACAGGAACTAATGGTTTTAGGAGATGTAAACGCTAGAGTAGGCAATAGTGTAGAAACATCAGGAGGAGTAATAGGTAAAGAAGGAGAGACAACAACTTCTCCAAATGGAGAGAGACTAATAGATTGTTTCCTAAAAAGAATACCATGAGAATAGCTAACATATTTTTTCTCATAAAGATATCCACACATATACAAGAGTAAATGAAGACAGTTGTGAAAAGTTAATCATAGACTACATAACTAGTTAGCAGCTCCTTTTTTACAGTACAATGAATGTAAGAGTAAACAGAGGAGCTGAAATATTTAGTTATCATCACGTAGTGGTAGCCAGAATTGAGATTATGAACTGAAGAAAACAAACAGAAAAGGAAAGAGAAGAAAGCTACTAAACTCAAAATAGAAGAACTAAATAAACCGATAGTAAAACAGTTATACCAATCCAGAATAAAAAGATTTATCAGTCAAAGGCAGATGGATCTGAAGGATAGCTAAATAGAAGAAAAGTGGCAAATATATAAAGAAACACTCATCAGTTGTACTGAAGAGGACTGTGGTAAGAAATAAAATAAAGGAGATATGAAAATAACAACATGGTGGAATGATAATGTCAAGATCAATATCAAAGAAAAGAAGAATGCCTGGAGGTAATAATTTCAAACAAAGAGACCAGAGGATAGGATAGATTACTTGAGTAAAAGAGCTATCGCCAAAGAGGAAGTTGAGAAAGTAAAACAGGAACAGATGGAAGAGTTTGGACAAAGACTTCAAGAAACTTATCAGGGAAATCAAAAGCTGCTCTGGAGAGCAACGAAGAGTATGAGAAAAAACAAAGCATGCTCAATACGACAAATTAAGGACGCCAAAGGAGAAATAATGAAAGGAGACAGCGAAATCATGGAAACGTGGAGAAAACATTTTCAAAAATTACATAATCCCTCCAGTACATATGAAACAAGGAGTAACGATCAATTAGTAAGAGTAACAAGTAATACAGATGAGACAGCTGAAGATGTAGTTATCTCAATGGAAGAACTCCAAACAGCTATGAAAAAAATCCCAGGAGCAGATCAAGTTTATCCAGAAATGATTGAAAGCCAAGGGAGAGAGGCAGACAAACTACTACATGCAATATGTCAACAAGCATGAAAGTTAAAAGAGGTGCGAAACGACTGGAATAGGGGAACGGTAGTACCAATACACAAGAACGTATCAACCATGAAATGCTCAAACTATAGAGGGATATCACTAATTAGCGTACCAGCAAAAGTGTATCCCAAGATTCTGAAAATGAGACTAAGGAAAAGAATGGAGGATCAGATTGAAGAACATCAGAGTGGAATTAGACATAGAATAAGTGTACAAGGCCACATGTTTACAATTAGACGAATAATAGAAAAAATATCATTGAGAGAAACATCGACTTGCGCCTGTGTTTTGTTGACTTAGAAAAGGCTTTTGACACTGTGAGGAGGGACAAACTATGGCATTTCTTAAACGAACAAAATGTAGAGCAAAATTAAAGAGCCATTAAAGCTTTTACATTAAACCAACATGTGCAGTGCGAGTAGCTGGAAATGTATCTGAAGAATTTGATGTAGATATCGGAGTAAGACAGGGTTGTGCCCTAAGTCCTCTTTTGTATATCACATGTATGGATTCAGTCGCAAATTCATCCTCAAAAATGAAGAAAACGAATGTAAGTATGTGGAAGCTCAAACCAGTAAATGTATCAATGCTTTCATTTCCTGATGATTTAGTTCTTTATGGAAAATCAGGAAGGGACCTCCAGTCGAATATCAACATGATGGCTAGTGAATAAAATAAAAAAGAGGAATGAGAGTGAATGCAAAGAAAACAAAAAAAACAATGCTAATACTAGGGAAGCTAAACACAAAACCTTAAATTGAGCAGGGAGAATTTAGAACAAGTTCAAAGCTACAATTACCTAAGAGTAATGATTAACTCAGAGGAAAACTAAGTGAAGAAATTAGCCAGAGAATCCAAAAGGCAATTGCAATACATAACCATCTGGGAAAGGCATTTATAGGTAAACAAGAATTGACAACCAAAACCGAAATGGCAATATACAATACAGTTTATTGTCCTACTCTCCTCTATGGCAGTGAAACCTGGACCTTAGACAGTAGGGAATATAGTAGAGTGCAGGCAACCGAAATGAAATATCTAAGAAGAGTAGTACGAAAAAGTAAAAGAGACAAACTCAGAAACACAACAATAAAAGATCAAACCAAAGCAGATGGTATAAAAACTAAGATAGAAATGAATCAATTGCAATACTTTGAGAATGTTAACAGAATGAATGACAATATAAAATTAGCACAAAAAGGAAATAGAAAATGTCAGGACAGAGAATCCTGGAGTAAGATCATCTCAAGGCATCTAAACTCATACACCGGAAGGTAGAATGGGAGGTGATAAAGACAAAAAGAAAGAAAGGTACAATCTAGTGATACTCTATTCGGTACAATCAAGTAATACTCTTATCGGTACAATCTAGTGATGCTCTTATCGGTAAAATCTAATGATGCTCTTATCGGTACAATCTAATGATGCTCTTATTGGTACAATCTAGTGGTGCTCTTATCGATACAATCCAGTAATGCTCTCATCGGTTTAAAATCAAGTGATACTCTCATAGGTACAATCTAGTGATATTCTCATCGGTACAATATTGTGATGCTCTTATCGGTACAATCTAGTGATGTTCTTATCGGTACAATCCAAGGATGCTCTCATCGGTACAATCAAGTGATACTCTCATCGGTACAATCGAATGATGCTCTTATCGGTACAATCAGGTGATACTCTCATCGGTACACTTAAGTGATACTCTCATCGATACAATCAAGTGATACTCTCATCGGTAAAATCAAGTGATACTCTCATCGGTACAATCAAGTGGTACTCTCATCGGTACACTCAAGTGGTACTCTCATCGGTACAATCAAGTGATACTCTCATCGGTAAAATCAAGTGGTACTCTCATCGGTAAAATCAAGTGATACTCTCATCGGTAAAATCAAGTGATACTCTAATCGGTAAAATCAAGTGGTACTCTCATCGGTACAATCAGGTGATACTCTCATCGGTAAAATCAAGTGAATCTCTCATCGGTACAATCAAGTGGTATTCTCATCGGTAAAATCAAGTGATACTCTCATCGGTACAATCAAGTGGTACTTTCATCGGTACAATCAAGTGATACTCGCATCGGTCTCATCACGTAATTGCTTTCATCGGTACAATCAAGTGATACTCTCATCGGTACACTCAATTGGTACTCTCATCGGTAAAATCAAGCAACACTCTCATCGGTACAATCAAGTGATACTCTCATCGGTAAAATCAAGTGATACTCTCATCGGTAAAATCAAGTGGTACTCTCATCGGTAAAATCAAGTGGTACTCTCATCGGTAAAATCAAGTGGTACTCTCATCGGTACAATCAGGTGATACTCTCATCGGTAGAATCAAGTGAATCTCTCATCGGTACAATCAAGTGGTATTCTCATCGGTACAATCAAGTGATACTCTCATCGGTACAATCAAGTGGTACTCTCATCGGTACAATCAAGTGATACTCTCATCGGTACAATCAAGTGGTACTCTCATCGGTACAATCAAGTGGTACTCTCATCGGTACAATCAAGTGGTACTCTCATCGGTACAATCAAGTGGTACTCTCATCGGTACAATCAAGTGGAACTCTCATCGGTAAAATCAAGTGGTACTCTCATCGGTAAAATCAAGTGGTACTCTCATCGGTAGAATCAAGTGAATCTCTCATCGGTACAATCAAGTGGTATTCTCATCGGTAAAATCAAGTGATACTCTCATCGGTACAATCAAGTGGTACTCTCATCGGTACAATCAAGTGATACTCTCATCGGTAAAATCAAGTGGTACTCTCATCGGTACAATCAGATGATACTCTCATCGGTACAATCAAGTGAATCTCTCATCGGTACAATCAAGTGGTATTCTCATCGGTAAAATCAAGTGATACTCTCATCGGTACAATCAAGTGGTATTCTCATCGGTAAAATCAAGTGATACTCTCATCGGTACAATCAAGTGATACTCTCATCGGTCTCATCAGGTAATTGCTTTCATCGGTACAATCAAGTGATACTCTCATCGGTACACTCAAGTGGTACTGTCATCGGTAAAATCAAGCAACACTCTCATCGGTACAATCAAATGGTACTCTCATCGGTAAAATCAAGTGGTACTCTCATCGGTAAAATCAAGTGATACTCTCATCGGTAAAATCAAGTGGTACTCTCATCGGTAAAATCAAGCAACACTCTCATCGGTACAATCAAGTGGTACTCTCATCGGTACAATCAAGTGATACTCTCATCGGTAAAATCAAGTGGTACTCTCATCGGTACAATCAAGTGGTATTCTCATCGGTAAAATCAAGTGATACTCTCATCGGTAAAATCAAGTGGTACTCTCATCGGTACAATCAAGTGGTGCTCTCATCGGTAAAATCAAGTGATACTCTCATCGGTACAATCAAGTGATACTCTCATAAGTCTCATCAGGTAATTGCTTTCATCGGTACAATCAAGTGATAATCTCATCGGTACAATCAAATGATCACTCTTACCGATACAATTAAATGATATTCTCATCGGTACAATCGGGTAATATTCTCATCAGTATAATCAAGTTATATTCTTATCGTTATAATCAATTGATATTCACATCATTATAATCAATTGATATTCGCATCGTTATATTCAATTGATATTCACATCGTTATAATCAATTGATATTCGCATTGTTATAATCAATTGATATTCGGATCGTTATAATCAATTGATATTCGCATTGTTATAATCAATTGATATTCGGATCGTTATAACCAATTGATATTCGCATTGTTATAATCAATTGATGTTCGGATCGTTATAATCAATCGATATTCGTTATAATCAATTGATATTTGTTATAATCAATTGATCGGATCGTTTATAATCAATTGATATTGATATTCGGATCGTTATAATCAATTGATATTTGGATCGTTATAATCAATTGATATCGCATCGTTATAATCAATTGATATTCGCAACGTTATAACCAATTGATATTCGCATCGTTATAATCAATTGATATTCACATCACTATAATCACTTGATATTCGCATCGTTATAATCAATTGATATTCGCATCGTTATAATCAAGTGAAATTTTGTATCGTTATAATCAATTGATATTTGCATCACTATAATCAATTGATATTCGCATCGTTACAATCAAGTGATAT
>JAXRKP010000141.1:255000-275000 GCA_037039925.1 Doris montereyensis
TGGACATCTAATGTAGTGTGTTTGTGTGGCTAGTTGGACATCTAATGTAGTGTGTTTGTATATGGCTAGTTGGACATCTAATGTAGTGTGTTTGTATATGGCTAGTTGGACATCTAATGTAGTGTGTTTGTATATGGTTAGTTGAACATCTAATGTAGTGTGTTTGTATATGGCTGATGACATCTAATGTAGTGTGTTTGTATATGGCTAGTTGGACATCTAATGTAGTGTGTTTGTGTGTGGCTAGTTGGATATATAATGTAGTGTGTTTGTATATGGTTAGTTGGACATATAATGTAGTGTGTTTGTATGTGGCTAGATGGACATCTAATGTAGTGTGTTTGTATATGGCTAGTTGGACATCTAATGTAGTGTGTTTGTATATGGCTAGTTGGACATCTAATGTAGTGTGAGTTTGTATATGGCTAGTTGGCCATCTACTGTAGTGTGTGTCTGTGTGTGTTTGTGTGTGTGTGGCTAGTTGGACATCTAATGTAGTGTGTTTGTATGTGGCTAGCTGGACATCTACTGTAGTGTGTGTCTATGTGTGTGTGTGTGTGTGTGTGGCTAGTTGGACATCTAATGTAGTGTGTTTCTATGTGTGTGTGTGTGTATGTGGCTAGTTGGACATCTTCTGTAGTGTGTGTCTATGTGTGTGTGTGTGTGTGTGGCTAGTTGGACATCTACTGTAATGTGTATCTATGTGTGTGTGTGTGTGGCTAGTTGGACATCTACCATAGTGTGTGTCTATGTGTGTGTGTGTGGCTAGTTGGACATCTACTGTAGTGTGTGTCTATGTGTGTGTGTGTGTATGTGGCTAGTTGGACATCTACTGTGTGTGTGTGTCTATGTGTCTGTGTGTGTGTGGCTAGTTGGACATCTAATGTAGTGTGTTTGTATGTGGCCTAGTTGACATCTACTGTAGTGTGTGTCTGTGTGTGTGTGTGTGGCTAGTTGGACATCTAATGTAGTGTGTTTGTATGTGGCTAGTTTGACATCTAAGGTAGTGTATTTGTATGTGGCTAGTTGGACATATACTGTAGTGTGTGTCTGTGTGTGTGTGTGTATGTGGCCTAGTTGGACATCTAATGTGTGTGTGTCGGTGTGTGTTTGTGTGTGTGTGTGTGTGGCTAGTTGGACTTCTACTGTAGTGTGTGTCTATGTGTGTGTGTGTGTATGTGGCTAGTTGGACATCTACTGTAGTGTGTGTCTGTGTGTGTGTGTGTGTGTGTGAGTGTATTAGTTGGACATCTAATGTAGTGTGTGTTTGTATGTGGCTAGTTGGACATATAATGTAGTGTGTTTGTATGTGACTAGTTGGACATCTAATGTAGTGTGTTTAAATGTGGCTAGTTGGACATCTAATGTAGTGTGTTTGTATGTGGCTAGTTGGACATCTACTGTAGTGTGTGTCTGTGTGTGTGTGTGTGTGCTAGTTGGACATCTAATGTAGTGTGTGTGTGTGTGTGGCTAGTTGGACATAAAATGTAGTGTGTTTATATGTGGCTAGTTGGACATCTAATGTAATGTGTTTGTATGTGGCTAGTTGGACATCTAATGTAGTCTGTTTGTATGTGGCTAGTTGGACATCTACTGTAGTGTGTGTCTGTGTGTTAGTGTGTGTGTGTGTGGCTAGTTTGACATCTAATGTAGTGTGTGTGTATGTGGCTAGTTGGACATCTACTGCAGTGTGTGTCTATGTGTGTGTGTGTGTGTGGCTAGTTGGACATCTACTGTAATGTGTGTCTGTGGATGTGTGTGTGTGTGGGGCTAGTTGGACATCTACTGTAGTGTGTGTCTGTGTGTATGTGTGTGGCTAGTTGGACATATAATGTAGTGTGTGTGTGTGTGGCTAGTTGCACATATAGTGTAGTGTGTTTGTGTGTGGCTAGTTGGATATATAATGTAGTGTGTTTGTATATGGTTAGTTGGACATATAATGTAGTGTGTTTGTATGTGGCTAGTTGGACATCTAATGTAGTGTGTTTGTATATGGCTAGTTGGACATCTAATGTAGTGTGTGTTTGTATATGGCTAGTTGGACATCTAATGTAGTGTGAGTTTGTATATGGCTAGTTGGACATCTAATGTAGTGTGTTTGTGTGTGGCTAGTTGGACATATAATGTAGTGTGTTTGTATATGGCTAGTTCGACATATAATGTAGTGTGTTTGTATATGGCTAGTTGGACATATAATGTAGTGTGTTTGTGTGTGGCTAGTTTGACATCTAATGTAGTGTGTGTTTGTGTGTGGCTAGTTGGACATATAATGTAGTGTGTTTGTATATGGCTAGTTGGACATATAATGTAGTGTGTTTGTACGTGGCTAGTTTGACATCTAATGTAGTGTGTTTGTATATGGCTAGTTGGACATCTAATGTAGTGTGTTTTGTATATGGCTAGTTGGACATCTAATGTAGTGTGTTTGTATATGGCTAGTTGGACATCTAATGTAGTGTGTTTGTATGTGGCTAGTTGGACATCTAATGTAGTGTGTTTGTATGTGGCTAGTTGGACATCTAATGTAGTGTGTATGTGTGTGTGTGTGTTTGTGTATGTGTGTGGCTAGTTGGACATATAATGTGTGTGTGTGTGTGTGTGTGTGTGGCTAGTTGGACATAAGGTAGTGTGTGTGTGTGTGTTTGTGTGTGGCTAGTTGACATATAATGTATTGTGTGTGTGTGTGTGTCTGTGTGTGTGGCTAGTTGGACATATAATAGTGTGTGTTTGTATGTGGCTAGTTGGTTATTATAATAGAGTGTGTTTGTATGTGGCTACTTGGACATATCATAGAGTGTGTTTGTATGTGGCTACTTGGACATATAATAGAGTGTGCTTGTATGTGGCTACTTGGACATATAATAGAGTGTGTTTGTATATGGCTAGTTGGACATATAATAGAGTGTGTTTGTATGTGGTTACTTGAACATATAATAGTAGTGTGCTTGTATGTCGCTAGTTGGACATATCATAGAGTGTGTTTGTATGTGGCTAATTCGACATATAATAGAGTGTATTTGTATGTGGTAGTTGGACATATAATAGAGTGTGTTTGTATGTAGCTAGTTGGATATCTAATGTAGTGTGTTTGTATGTGGCTACTTGGACATATAATGTAGTGTGTTTGTATGTGGCTAGTTGGACATATCATAGAGTGTGTTTGTATGTGGCTAGTTGGACATATAATAGAGTGTGTTTGTATATAGCTACTTGGACATATAATGAGTGTGTTTGTATGTGGCTAGTTGGACATCTAATGTAGTGTGTTTGTATGTGGCTATTGGACATATAATGTAGTGTGTTTGTATGTGGCTAGTTGGACATCTAATGTAGTGTGTGTGTGTGTGTGGTTAGTCGGACATATATTGTAGTGTGTGTGTGTGTGGCTAGTTTAACATATAATGTAGTGTGTGTGTGTGTGGCTAGTTGGACATATAATGTAGTGTGTGTGCGTGCGTGGCTAATTGGATATCTAATGTAGTGTGTATGTGTGTGTGTGTGTGTGTGTGTCTAGTTGGACATATAATGTAGTGTGTGTGTGTGTGTGGCTAGCTGGATATCTAATGTAATGTGTTTGTGTGTGTGTGTGTGGCTAGTTGGACATATAATGTAGTGTGTGTGTGTGTGTGTGGCTGTTGGATATCTAATGTAGTGTGATGTGTGTGTGTGTGTGTGTGTGTGTGTGTGGTAGTTGACATATAATGTAGTGTGTGTGTGTGTGTGTGTGTGCTAGTTGGACATATAATGTAGTGTGTGTGTGTGTATGTGTGTGGCTAGTTGGACATATAATGTAGTGTGTGCGTGTGGTAATTGGACATCTAATGTAGTGTGTGTGTGTGTGTGTGTGTGTGTGTGTGTGTGTGACTAGTTGGACATCTAATGTAGTGTGTTTGTATATGGCTAGTTGGACATCTAATGTAGTGTGTTTGTATGTGGCTAGTTGGACATATAATGTAGTGTGTTTGTATGTGCCCACTTGGACATATAATGTAGTGTGTTTGTATGTGGCTAGTTGGACATCTAATGTAGTGTGTGTGTGTATGTGTGTGTGTGTGTGTGTGTGGCTAGTTGGACATCTAATGTAGTGTGTGTGTGTGTATGTGTGTGGGGCTAGTTGGACATATAATGTTGTGTGTGTGCGTGGCTAATTGGACATCTAATGTAGTGTGTGTGTGTGTGTGTGTGTGTGTGTGTGTGTGTGTGTGGCTAGTTGGACATATAATGGAGTGTGTGTTCGTGTGTGGCTAGTTGGACATCTAATGTAGTGTGTGTGTGTGTGTGGCTAATTGGACATCTAATGTGGTGTGTGTGTGTGTGTGTGTGTGGATAATTGGACATCTAATGTCGTGTTTGTATGTGTGTGGCTAATTGGACATTTAATGTAGTGTGTGTGTGTGTGTGTGTGTGTGTGTGTGTGTGTGTGGCTAGTTGGACACCTAATGTAATGTGTTTGTATGTGGCTAATTGGACATCTAAAGTAGTGTGTGTGTGTGTGTGTGTGTATGGCTAGTTGGACATCTAATGTGTGTGTGTGTGTGTGTGTATGTGACTAGTTGGACATTTAATGTACTGTGTCTGTCTGGCTAATTGTACATCTAATGTAGTGTGTGTGTGTGTGTGTGTGTGGGCTAGTTAGACATCTAATGTAGTGTGTGTGTGTATGGCTATATGGACATCTAATGTAGTGTGTGTGTGTGTGTGTGGTTAGTTGAACATCTAATGTAGTGTGTGTGTATGTGTATTTACACTGGACATCTAATGTAGTGTGTGTGTGTGTGGCTAGTTGAACATCTAATGTAGTGTGTTTATGTGTATGGCTAATTGGACATCTAATGTAGTGTGTGTGTGTGTGGCTAGTTGGACATCTCATGTAGTGTGTGTGTGTGTGTGTGTGGCTACTTGGACATGAAATGAAGTGTGTGCGTGGCTGGATGGACATCCAATGTAGTGTGTGCATAGCTAGTTGGACATCTTATGTAGTGTGAGTGTGCATAGCTAGTTGGACATGTTATTGTGTGTGGGTGTGGCTAGTCAGACACCTAATGAAGTGTGTGTGTGTGTGTAAGTCAGCTAGTCACCTGGACATCTAATAATGTAGTGACATCTGTGTGTAGCTAATTGGACATCTAACGAAGGGTGTGTGTAGCTAATTGGACATCTAACGAAGTGTGTGTGTAGCTAATTGGACATCTAACGAAGTGTGTGTAGCTAATTGGACATCTAATGTAGGGTGTGTGTAGCTAATTGGACATCTAACGAAGGGTGTGTGTAGCTAGATGGACATCTAATGTAGTGTGTGTGTGGCTAGTTTGGACGTCTAATGTAGTGTGTGTGTGGCTAGTTTGGACGTCTTATGTAGTGTGTGTGTGGCTAGTTTGGACGTCTTATGTAGTGTGTGTGTGGCTAGTTTGGACGTCTTATGTAGTGTGTGTGGCTAGTTTGGACGTCTTATGTAGTGTGTGTGTGGCTAGTTTGGACGTCTTATGTAGTGTGTGTGTGGCTAGTTTGGACGTCTTATGTAGTGTGTGTGGCTCCTTGGCTATCAAAAGTAGTGTGTGCGTGACAAGATGAACATCTGATGTAACGCGTATGTGGTCAGTTGGACGTCATAGGTAGTGTGTGCGTAACAAGATGGACATCTAATACAGCACGTATGTGGTTAGGTGGACATCAAAGATAGTGTATCCGTGACAATATGGACATCTAATAGAGCACGTATGTGGTCAGTTGAACATTAAAGATAGTGTATGTGTGACAAGATGGACATCTAACACAGCACGTATGTGGTTAGTTGAACATCAAAGGTAGTGTGTGCGTGACAAGATGGACATCTAACACAGCACGTATGTGGTTAGTTGGACATCAAAGATAGTGTGTGCGTGACAAGATGGACATCTAACACAGCACGTATGTGGTTAGTTGGACATCAGAGGTAGTGTGTGCGAGATGAGATGGACATTTAATGTAGCGCGTATGTGGTTAGTTGGACATCAAAGGTAGTGTGTGCGAGATGAGATGGACATCTAATACAGCACGTATGTGGTTACTTGGACATCAAAGGTAGTGTGTGCGAGACGATATGGACATCTAATGTAACGCGTATGTGGTTACTTGGACATCAAAGGTAATGTGTGCGAGATGAGATGGACATCTAATGTAGCGCGTATGTGGTTAGTTGGACATCAAAGGTAGTGTGCGAGATGAGATGGACATCTAATACAGCACGTATGTGGTTACTTGGACATTAAAGGTAGTGTGTGCGAGATGAGATGGTGCGAGATGAGATGGACATCTAACACAGCACGTATGTGGTTAGTTGGACATCAAAGATAGTGTGCGAGACAAGATGGACATCTAACACAGCACGTATGTGGTTAGTTGGACATCAAAGATAGTGTGTGCGTGACAAGATGGACATCTAACACAGCACGTATGTGGTTAGTTGGACATCAGAGGTAGTGTGTGCGAGATGAGATGGACATTTAATACAGCGCGTATGTGGTTAGTTGGACATCAAAGGTAGTGTGTGCGAGATGAGATGGACATCTAATACAGCACGCATGTGGTTACTTGGACATCAAAGGTAGTGTGTGCGAGACGATATGGACATCTAATGTAACGCGTATGTGGTTACTTGGACATCAAAGGGTTGCGAGATGAGATGGACATCTAATGTAGCGCGTATGTGGTTAGTTGGACATCAAAGGTAGTGTGTGCGAGATGAGATGGACATCTAATACAGCACGTATGTGGTTAGTTGGACATCAAAGGTAGTGTGTGCGAGATGAGATGGACATCTAATACAGACGTATGTGGTTATCATCAAAGGTACGAGATGAGATGGACATCTAATACAGCACGTATGTGGTTAGTTGGACATTAAAGGTAGTGTGTGCGAGATGAGATGGACATCTAATACAGCACGTATGTGGTTAGTTGGACATTAAAGGTAGTGTATGCGATGAGATGGAGATGGTTACTTGACATCAAAGGTAGTGTATCGTGATGAGATGGACATCTAATACAGCCCGTATGTGGTTACTTGGACATCAAATGTAGTGTGTGCGTGATGAGATGGACATCTAATACAGCCCGTATGTGGTTACTTGGACATCAAAGGTAGTGTGTGCGAGACGATATGGACATCTAATGTAGCGCGTATGTGGTTAGTTGGACATCAAATGTAATGTGTCTAAATGGACATCTCATGTAGCGAGTGTGGCTAATTGAAACATCAAATTTAATGCTAAATTGATATTTAATGTAACATTTATATGGCTAGATTGATATCTAATATAATATATACATGGCTAGATGGACATCTAATGTAATATTCATATGGCTAGATGGATTTCTAATGTAATATGTATGTGCCTAGATGGATATCTAATGCAAAATTCATATGGCTAGATAGATGTCTAATGTAATATTTATATGGCTAGACGAATATCTAATGTAATATTTATATGGCTAGATGGATGCCTAATGTAATATTTGTATGACTAGATGGATATATAGTGTAATATTTGTATGACTAGATGGATATCTAATGTAATATTTGTCTGACTAGATGGATATCTAAGGTAAAATTCATATGGCTAGATGGATATCTATTGTAAAATTCATATGACTAGATGGATATCTAATGTAAAATTCATATGGCTATATGGATATCTAGTGTAATATTTGTATGAACTAGATGGATATCTAATGTAAAATTCATATCGCTAGATGGTTATGTAATGTGATATTTTATGGCTAAATGTACATCTAATGTAATATTTATATGGCTAGATGGATATGTAATGTAATGTTTATATGGCTAGAAGTACATTTGATGTAATATGCATATGGCTAGATGGATATCTAATTTAATATTTATATGCTAGATGGATATTTAATGTAATATTTGTATGACTAGATGGATATCTAATGTACTATTCATATGGCTAGATGGATATCTAATGTAATATTTATATGACTAGATGGATACCTAATTTACTATTCATATGGCTAGATGGATATCAAATGTACTATTCATATGACTAGATGTATGTCTAATGTACTATTTATATGGCTAGATGGATATCTAATGTACTATTCATATGACTAGATGGATGTCTAATGTACTATTCATATGGCTAGATGGATGTCTAATGTACTATTCATATGACTAGATGGATGTCTAATGTACTATTCATATGACTAGATGGATGTCTAATGTACTATTCATATGACTAGATGGATGTCTAATGTACTATTCAGCTTGTCCCTGCCCCCGACTCCTGTTTTTGCTACTCAGCGCGCCATGCTTCAACAACCCGTGGAGACTGGCCGACTTCAATGCTTCTCTCCGGAAGGCGATGGACAGTCATGTAATGTAAAACTTGACGACACTGGTTGGGTCCAGGCCAGTCTACCCGTCAGCACAGGTGGAATAGGCCTGACACGTGCCACTGACGTCGCCCTTCCTGCATACGCGTCATCCCTCCACGCGTCGCGAGCTCGAGTTGTCGACTCGATTCTTCACAACCTCCCATTGATTGACGAATGGTTTGCCTGGCCACAGCAGCGGAGGCATTCCACCCGCATACCTCCTCTTGTCGTCATGACGACAGGCCGCCTGTCGCTCCGTCTGGGTCAGGTGTGCCTGGTCCACAAATGCGTTATGGCGCCTGAACGATTCGGCCTCCAGCTCTTGTCGTCAAAAGGCCGATCGTCACTCGCTGCTGAACGAAGTTGTCAAACGATCGCTTGACGCAGCCGGAATCAACTCCGTCCTCGAGCCCGTCGGCCTTGACCGCGACGACGGTAAACGCCAAGACGAAATAACGGTTTTCCCATTCAAACGCGGCCAAGCCCTGGTCTGTGACGCCACTTGCAGCGACTCCGTCTTTAGCCGCATCGGCGTCCGACCCGGCCACTGAGAGCGGCGCCGCAGAGGCCAGGAAAACAGCCAAATACGCCGGCTTGAGCGACCGATAACACTTCGTACCGGTCGCAGTCGAAACGTCCGGTATCGTCGGTCCAGCAGGCGCGGTATTGATCTCTGAGATCGGTCGCCGTATCTCGTCCACGACAGGCGATCCGAGACAAACAACTTGGCTGTTCGAAAGAATCTCCTTGGCCATCGTTCGCGGCAATAATGTTTCCCTTGTGTCAGCCTCTCGGCCACCAAGACAGGCGTGATCCCATTTCTGCTTTCCCCCCCCCCAATGTTATTCAGGTCTCTCTGCCCGGTTATATATGTTATCTATTACATGTACTTAGTTCTAATGTACTATTCATATGGCTAGATGGATATCTAATGTACTATTCATTTATCTAGATGGATATCTAATGTACTATTCATATGACTAGATGGATATCTAATGTACTATTCATATGGCTAGATGGATATCTAATGTACTATTCATATAACTAGATGGATATCTAATGTACTATTCATATGGCTAGATGGATATCTAATGTGCTATTCATATGACTAGATGGATATCTAATGTAATATTTATATGACTAGATGGATATATAATGTACTATTCATATGGCTAGATGGATATCTAATGTAATATTTATATGATTAGATGGGTATCTAATGTAATATTTGTATGATAAAAATGGATATCTAATGTAATATTTGTATGACTAGATGGATATCTAATGTAATATTTGTATGACTAGATGGATATCTAATGTATGACTATATGGATATCTATGTAAAATTCATATGGCTAGATTGATATATAACGTAATATTTGTATGACTAGATCGATACCTTATGTAATATTTGTATGAATAGATGGGAATCGAATGTAATATTTATATGGCTAGATGGATATCTAATGTAATATTTGTATGACTAGATGTATATCTAATGTAAAATTCATATGGCTAGATGGTTATGTAATGTAATATTTTATGGCTAAATGTACATCTAATGTAATATTTATATGGCTAGATGGATATGTAATGTAATATTTATATGGCTACATGTCCATCTGATGTAATATGCATATGGCTAGATGGATATTTAATGTAATATTTAAATGTCTAGATGGACATCTAATGTAATATTTATATTGCTAGAGGGACATATAATGTAATATTTATATGACTAGATGGTAATTTAATGTAATATGTATATGGCTAAATGCACAACTAATGTAATATTTATATAGCTCGATGGACATCTAATGTCATATTCATCCGGCTATATGGACATCTAATGTAATACTGATATAGCTAAATGGAGATCTAATGTAATATTATATGACTAGATGGACATCTAATGTAATATTTATATGGCTAAATTAATATATAAGGTAATATTTATATGGCTATATGGACATCTAATGTAATATATATATATTGCTAAACCGACATCTAATGTAATGTTTATATGGCTAGATGGATATCTAATGTACTATTTATATCGGTAGATGGATATCTAATGTACTATTCATATTGGTAGATTGATATCTAATGTACCATTTAAATGGGTAGAATATTATCTAATGTACTATTTATATGGGTAGATGGATATCTAATGTAATATTTATATGGGTAGATGGATATGTAACGTAATATATATATGGGTAGATGGATATCTAATGTAATATTTATATGGGTAGATGGATATCTAATGTATTATTTATGTGGGTAGGTGGATATCTAATGTACTATTTATATGGGTAGATGGATATCTAATGTAATATTTATATGGGTAGATGGATATCTAATGTAATATTTATATGGGTAGATGGATATGTAACGTAATATATATATGGGTAGATGGATATCTAATGTATTATTTATGTGGGTAGGTGGATATCTAATGTACTATTTATATGGGTAGATGGATATATAATGTAATATTTATATGGGTAGATGGATATGAATGTCTATTTATATAGGTGGATGGATATCTTAATATTCACATGGCTAAATGGACATCTAATGTAAGATTTATATGGCTAGATGGATATCTAGTATAATATTTATATGTCTAGATGGATGTTTAATGTAATATTTACATGGCTAGATAGATATCTAGTATAATATTTATATGAATAGATGGACATATAATGTAATATTTATATGGGTAGATGGATGTCTGATGTAATGTTTATATGGCTAGATGTACATCTAATGTAACATTTATATGGCTAGATGTACATATAATGTAATATTTACATGGCTATATAGATATCTAGTATAATATTTATATGACTAGATGGACATCTAATGTAATGTTTATATGGCTAGATGTACATCTAATGTAACATTTATATGGCTAGATGTACATATAATGTAATATTGTTATGGCTATATAGATATCTAGTATAATATTTATATGACTAGATGGACATCTAATGTAATGTTTATATGGCTAGATGTACATCTAATGTAACATTTATATGGCTAGATGTACATCTAATGTAACATTTATATGGCTAGATGGACATCTAATGTAACATTTTATGGCTAGATGTACATCTAATGTAACATTTATATGGCTAGATGGATATGTAATTTAATATTTATATGGCTAAATGTACATCTAATGTAACATTTATATGGCTAGATGGATATGTAATGCTAATATTTGTATGGCTGGCTAGATGGACATCTAATGTAATATTTATATGGCTAGATGGATATGTAATTTAATATTTATAAGGCTAGATGTACATCTAATGTAACATTTATATGGTTAGATGGATCTAATGTAATATCTATATGGCTATATGGTTATCTAATGTAATATTTATATGGCTAGATGTACATCTAATGTAATATTTATAGCTAGATGGATATGTAATGTAATAATTTATAAGGCTAGATGTACATCTAATGTAATATACATATGGTAGATGGATATGTAATGTATAATTTATATGGCTAGTTGGAAATCGAATGTAGTGTGTGTATGACTAGATCGATATAACGTGTAGTACATGCGGTTTAGATGGACATCGAATGTAGTGCTTGTATAGCTAGGCACACCTAACTTAGTGTTTATATGGCCACACCATCTTCTACTGCAGTGTTCATATTACTAGATGGACATCTAATGTAATGTTTATATAGCTAGATTGACATATAATGCAGTATTTATATGACTAAATTGACATCTAATGTAGTGTTTTTAATGACTAGATGGACATCTAATGTAATGTTTATATAACTAGATTGACATATAATGTAGTATTTATATGACTCAATTGACATCTAATGTAATGTTTTGTAATGACTAGATGGACATCTAATGTAGTCTTTTCATTACTAAATTAACATCTAATGTAGTGTTGATATGACTGGATGGACATCCAATGTAAAGTTTATATGGCGATATAGACATATACTATAGTGTTTATATGGCTATATGGACTTATAATATAGTATTTATATGACTATATGCACATCTAAGATAGTGTTAGTATGGCTATATGGATATTCAACACAATATTTGTATGGCTAAATGGACATCTAATGTAGTTTTTATATGGCTATATAGACCTTTAATGTAATATTATATGGCTAGATGGAGATCTAATGTAGTGTTTATATGGCTAGGTGGGCATCTAATGTAATATTTATCTTGCTAGATGGACATCTAATATACTATGTATATGGCTACATGGATGTCTTATGTACTATTTATATGGCTAGATGGATAACGTAATATTTATATGGCTAGATGGACATCTAATGCAATATTTATATGGCTAACTATATATCTAATGTAATGTTTATATGGCTAAATGCACGTCTAATGTAGTGACTAAATGGCAGGATGGACATCAAATGTAATATTTATGTGGCTAGATGGATTCTAATGTAAAATTCATATGGCTAGTTCGATATCTAATTTAACATATATATGTCTAGATGGACAACTAATGTAGTATTTATATGGCTAGATTCACATTTAATGTAATAGTTATATTTCTAGATCGATATGTAATGTAATAGTTATATGGCTAGATGGTTATCTAATGTACTATTTATATGGCTAGATTGTTATCTGATGTAACATTTATGTGGATCGATGGATATCTAATGTAATATTTATATCACTAGATAGACAGCTAATGTAGTATGTTTGATATAGTATACACGTGGCTAATTGGACATATGATGTAGTGTCTGTATGACTAGATGGATATAACGTATAGTATAATTGTGGATAGATGGACATCTGATGTAGTGTTTGTCTGGCTAGATGGACATCTAATTTGATGTTTATATGGTCACACAAACGTCTAATGCAGTGTTCTATATTGTTAGATAAACATATAATGTAGTGCTTACATGGCAAGAGTGTCATGCAATGTAGTATTTATATAACTAGAGAGACATATAATGTAATATTTGTATGGCTATATGGCTAGATGTACATCTAATGTAATATACATATAGCCAGATAGATAATAATATACTTATATGGCTAGATCGATATCTAACGTAATGTTTATATTGCTAGATGGACATCTAATGTAGTATTTATATGGCTAGATGGATATCTAATGTAATATTTATATGGCTAGATGGACATTTAATGCAATATTTAAATGGCTATATGGTCATATAATGTAATACTTATATGGTTATATTATGGACATATAATCCAGGTTTATATGGCTATATAAATATCTTATGTAATATTCATATAGCTATATGGACATTTAATGTAATATTTATCTGGTTATATGGATATCTAATGTAACATTTTTATCGCTACATTGATATCTAATGTAGTGCTTATATGGCTAGATGGACATCTAATGTAAATTTACATGGCTAGATGGACATCCAATGGGGTATTTGTATGGCTACATTGACATATAATGTAATATATATGGCTACATGGATATCTAATGTAATATTCATATCACTAGATGGATATCTAATGTAATATACACATGGCTAGATGGATGTGTAATGTAATATGTGTATAGCAACATGGATACTTTATATAATAATTTCATGGATAGATGAATATCTAATGTAATATTTTATATGATTACATTGCTATCTAATGTAATATTTATAGGGCTAGATAGATATCTAATGTAATATTTATAGGGCTAGATAGATATCTAATGTAATATTTATATGGATAGATGGACATCTAATGTAATAGTGATATGCCTAATGGATCTCTAATGTGGTGTTTATATGGCATAATAGACATCTAATGTGGTGCTTATATGACTGGATTGACATATGATGTAGTATTTATATGACTAGATGGACATCTAATGTAATATTTATATGCCTAGATGGACATCTAATGTAATATTTATATGGCTATATGGATATCTAATGTAATATTTGTATGTCTATATGGACACATAATGTAATAGTTATTTGGCTATGTGGATATCTAATGTAATATCTATATTGATAGATGGACATCTAATGTAATATTTATATGGCTAGATGGATATCTAATGTAATATTTATATGGCTATATTTACGTCTAATGTAATATTTATATGGCTATATTTACGTCTAATGTAATATTTATATGGCTATATGGACATCTAATGTAGTGTTTATATGGCTATATAGACATTTAATGTAGTATTTATCTGGCTATATGAATATCTACTGTAATATTTTATGTCTAAATCGACATCTAATGTAGTGTTTATAATGCTATATAGACATCTAATGTAGTATCTATCTGGCTAGATTGGACATCTTATGTAATATGTATGGCTAGATGGATATCTAATTTAAAAGTTTGTATAGCTAGATGAATATGTAATATAATCATTACATGGCTAGATGGATATCTAATGTAATATTTATATGGCTAGATTGACATCTAATGTAAATGTATGGCTAGATGGATATCTAATGTTATTTTTATATGGCTAGATAGATATCTAATTTAATATTTTGTATAGCTAGATGGATATTTAATCTAATCATTATATGACTAGATGGATATCTAATGTAATATTTACAAGGCGAGATGGATGCCTAATTTGATATTTCTATGGTTAGATTGATATCTAATGTGATATTTATAGGGCTAAATCGATTTCTAAAGTAATATTTATATGGCTAGATTGATATATAGTATAATATTTATATTGCTATTTGGACATCTAATGTAATATACATATGGCTAAACGGATTTCTAATGTAATGTTTATCTGTCCCCGCGGAAAATCGCGGCGCTGGCGGCCGCGTTGCGGCCGCGATTTTTCGGATTTACCGCAACGGAACCGCAAGTTTGACAAATGCCGCGATTTTCTTGCATTTTTCATGATTGTTCCCTGTTATGGAGTCGTATATATGCCAAACATGGGAAAATGCTACTGCCACAGCCACACAACACTATTAAAATTTCGCGAGTAACTTCCCTTGACAACACAGGAAGTAAATAATTCATTCTTTGTTTAAATTTAATCTGATTGACTCAACCTGCATCTCTTCATCTCGATCAAATTTACGCTATTGACTATTCTGAGTATCAAACACCATGCCTAATGATACCTCAAAGAAAGGCTCTAAGACTATTATTTAGTTTTTATATATGTTTTTTGTTTTTTTGTTTTTTTTGGGGGGTGAAAATAGGAACAGTATTTTTTTGTTATAGATGTGAAACATTCCTTAGTGAAAATGTTTTGGGATCTTAATCTGTTTCCCTGCTGTATTATTAATGGTTTACCTTTCATTCAATCTCTTGCTGCAACGATTCTATTTTCAGGTTTGGTCTACTTTAAAGGACATGGAATTTGCCTTTGATAATGGAGTCTCTAGGGCCCAAGCTGAAAGGTACTTCACAGAAGATTTGGACCAGTACAGCAGGATTTTGCTGGAGGACAACTTCACGTCAGCATACACGTTGACAGCCCAAAAATTGGACAAATACTTGACACCTGCTGGTCAGCCAGGAATTAAATTCCTCCAGAATGTCATGTTGTTCAACCCAGCCAAGTTGATAGTTTTTCCAGAATTGGACTTGAGTGGGGTGCCTGGCTTGGACAGTGTGCCTGAACATGAATTGCACAAGTATCGTAATCACCTTGGACCTCAAGCTGTGAAGAATCATTCCACCACTTCCATAGACCTGGAGCTTTTTGAAAGTCTTGCAAGGAACAACTTCCCACCCTATCAAATTTGGCATTGTGTTATATGTATGCCACTGTCAATTCAGCAGATGCAGAAAGGAACTTTTCCCTCTGTAATTTAATATTAAGTGACAGAAGAAGAGGGTTAAATGAAGAGAGTCTTCAGAGCCTTCTTCCTGTATGACAACAAATTTGTTGGGAATGACTTTCTTTTGTAGTTGATCTCATCTCATTATAAACATTGAGTCTTCCATATAAATATAATGCTCATAAGCTCAAAATTGAAATATAAAGGATTTTTATTCGGGTAAAGTTTGGCTCTGTAGACTCTCTTCATTTAACATCTCTTAATTATAAATTCATATTTTTTGTACTTTATTTTGTTTTCTTTTTCTCCCATTCGGAGAATGGATGTTCTACTAGTAAGTTAGAAATAAAATATTAAAAACAAGAAATAATTGTGCGCTGTTTATTGAAAACAATGATTTAAATTTGCAATTTTTCCTTGCAATTTTACCTTTTTTGCATGCAATTTTTGAATTTTGAAAATTCATTTGTCTCGATGGATATCGAATGTAACATTTATATGGCTATGTAGACATCTAATGTAATATTTATATGGCTAGATGGATATGTAATGTAATATTTATATGGTTATATGGACACTAGATATAATTATATGACTAATGTAGTGTTTATATGACTAGATGGGCATCTAATGTAATATTTATATGGCTAGATGGATATATAATGTAATATTTATATGGCTAGATGGATATATAATGTAATATTTATATGGCTAGATGGATATATAAGGTAATATGTATATGGCTAGATGGATATATAATGTAATATTTATATGGCTAGATGGATATATAATGTAATATGTATATGGCTAGATGGATATATAAGGTAATATGTATATGGCTAGATGGATATATAATGTAATATTTATATGGCTAGATGGATATATAATGTAATATTTATATGACTAGATGGATATATAATGTAATATGTATATGGCTAGATGGATATATAAGGTAATATGTATATGGCTAGATGGATATATAATGTAATATTTATATGGCTAGATGGATATATAATGTAATATTTATATGACTAGATGGATATATAATGTAATATGTATATGGCTAGATGGATATATATATGGAGATAGATATATAATGTAATATGTATATGGCTAGATGGATATATAATGTAATATTTATAAGGCTATATGGACATCTAATTTAGTGTTAATAGTGCTAGATGTAAAACTAATGTAGTGTTCATAAGGCTAGATGGAAATCTAATATAATATTTATATGGCTTTATTGACATCTAATATAGTGTTTATATTGGCTAGATGGGCATCTAATATAATATGTATATGGCTTTATTGACATCTAATGTAGTATTTATACGGCTATATCGACATATAATGTAGTGTTTATATGACTAGACAGACATCTAATATAAAGTGTATATGGTTATATGGACAATGTAATATCTATATGCCTATATGGACATCTAATGTAGTATTTGTCTGGCTTTATATACATCTAATGTAGTATTTATATGGCTAAATGCACATCTAATATAGTGTTTACATGGCTATATGGATATGTAATGTAATATTTTATGGCTAAATGGATATCTAATGTAATGTTTTATGGCCAAACGAACTTCTAGTGCAATTTTAAATTGCTAGATTTACATCTAATGTAGTATTTATATGACTAGATAGGCAGCTAATGTAATATTCATATTACTAGATGTATATCTAATGTATTATTTAGATGGCTAGATTGTAATATTTTATCTTAGATATTTATATGACTAGATGGACATTTAATGTAATATTTATATGGCTATATAGACATCTAATGTAGTATTTATATGGCTATTAGATGTGCATTTAGCCATATAAATACTACATTAGATGTCTATAGAGCCACACAAATTTATATGGCTAAATGGACATCTAATGTAGTGTTTATATGGCTAGATTGACTTAAAATGTAATATATATGTCTAGATGGATATCTAGTGTCATATTTATATCGTTAGACAGATATCAATGTAATATGTATATAGACACATATATATCTAATGTAACGTTTATATTTCTAAATGAACATCTAATATATTATCTATATCGCTAGAAGGACGTATAATGTAATATTCAAATGGCTACATGGATATCTAATGTAATATGTATATGGCTAGATTGATGTCTAATGTAATATTTATATGGCTAGATGGATAATGTAATATTTATATGGCTAGATGGATATCTATTGTAATATCTATATGGTTAGATCGACATTTAGTGTAATATTTATATGGCTAGATGGATATCTAATGTAATATTTATATGGCTAGATGGACATTTAATGTAATATTCATATGGTTACATAGATATAAAATGCACTATTTCTATGGCTAGATGGATATATAATGTAATACGTATGCTAGTTTCATCTCTAACACTAGACAAACACAAGGAATAGACAGAAAATAAATCCAGGCCACAATGGGGATCGAACCCACGACCTCTGCGTCGGCACCCATCGCCTCGCCATGAAAAGAAAGCGTGCTACCAATCGAGCTAACTACGCTCCTTCTTTTCATGGCGAGGCGATGGGTGCCGACGCAGAGGTCGCGGGTTCGATCCCCATGGTGGCCTGGATTTTTCTTTTTCTTGTGTTTGTCTCGTCTTTGTTCCTATGGGGCTTTCATTTTATCTTGTGTCATTACATTAACTTCTGACATGCCCCTTACCTCACTGCTTGTCTCTAACACTACTAATAGCCAGAGTTTGACTGCAATGTTAGTATTGTATTTGTGGAGTCATTTCATCGCTAACACTACTAATAACCGGAGTTTGACGGCAATGTTAGTATTGTATTTGCGTAGCCATTTCATCTGTAATGAGACTGTGACTGGAATGGTTTGGTTTGGTTTCTTTGGGTTTTTTTTGTTTCTTTTTTTTTTTGGGAATGGAGACACTGTTACATTGGAAACATCAATCTTCCTTTTCTTCTTTTTTTCTTTTATTCTTTTCTTTTTGTTACATTTTATTGAAATGTCATCGAAACATCAAGTGAAGGCATTATTTCAGATATTCAAGTATTGAAGGTGAAAATGGATACAATAATTCTTGAAACATCACCAATGCATCTCTATCAAAGTCGAACGCTTTGAATGAATACATTCACAAATATGCAAATAAAAGGGCAAACAGCAATGACGTCCAAGCGAGGAATCAACAATTAAACAATGGCAAATTGATAATTATCTGAGAATTACAAAACATTATTAAGAAAATTTTAACATGAAAAGATATGCATATTGGCTATACAAGTCATGGGTTCCAGAACTTGTTTCGTCTCTGTCTTGCTTTCTATAGATTATAGATGCAATGTTTTGAAGATCAAGCTTTAAGATGGGGTAGCAATGTCAGAATATTGTGCACGTGGTCTCCATAGTCGCAGTCCTCCATAATCCAGATCGTCTGGTCTTGCCAATTAAGCAGATGTCGTTGTCGCATTTTTGCATATGGGCTGTTGTCTTCGTTGTTCTTGACGATGAAGTTTCTTATCCTTTGATTGGTAACGCAATAGTCAATAATGAGATCATCAGTCTCTGCAAGAATAACATGTGCCGTTTGAAATGTGTCTAACACGAGCTTTAAAATGTCATTCATGTGTCTTTCGTGATTTTGAAGATCTGGACGCTTATTTTATCACAGTGAAGTTGCTTGACCATGTCAGCAAAGCGTGTGTGATTACTGTTACCACCTTGTTGGTTTTCCATGGATGGATTTTCCTCACTTGTGCGAAAATTTTCTTTGTCATATTCGATCTCACTGTCTGACGTGGTTGAACAACATCAATATGCCAGTTA
>JAXRKP010000141.1:280000-305000 GCA_037039925.1 Doris montereyensis
ATTTACACGCTTAATTTGAAAACCCGATTTGTTTTAATTACAATGTTATAGTTCGTAAAGATTGCGCAAGACATTCGGAACGTAATATTATATAGATGTAGACCAAAAAGTTACCCCAGATGTTACCCCAGCAGAGGTGGGCGTCACAGTCAGAAGAAAGAATAAGAATAAGAATACGAAAAAGAATTAGAACAAGATTAATAATAACAATAACAATGACAATAACAATAACAATCACAATCACAATGACAATGACAATAACGATGACAATAACAATAACAATAACAATAACAATCACAATGACAATCACAATGACAATGACCATGACAATAATAATAATAATAATAATAATAATAATAATAATAATAATAATAATAATAATAATAATAATAATAATAATAATAATAATAATAAATAATAATTACAATAACAATAAGGAGAATAATAATAATAATAATAATAATAATAATAATAATAATAATAATAATAATAATAATAATAATAATAATAATAATAATAATAATAATAATAATCATGACAATAATAATAATAATAATGATAAAAAGAATAAAATCAATAATAATCATGACAATAATAATAATAATGATAATAATAATAAAAATATATAATATTATACCAATAATAATAATAATAATAATAATAATAATAATAATAATAATAATAATAATAATAATAATAATAATAATAATAATAATAATAATAATAATAATAATAATAATAACAATAATAATAATAATAATAATAATAATAATAATAATAATAATAATAATAATAATAATAATAATAATAATAATAATAATAATAATAATAATAATAATAATAATAATAATAATAATTTTAATAATAATAATAATAATAATAATAAGAAGAAGAAGAAGAAGAAGAAGAAGAAGAAGAAGAAGAAGAAGAAGAAGAAGAAGAAGAAGAAGAAGAAGAAGAAGAAGAAGAAGAAGAAGAAGAAGAAGAAGAAGAAGAAGAAGAAGAAGAAGAAGAAGAAGAAGAAGAAGAAGAAGAAGAAGAAGAAGGAGAAGGAGAAGGAGAAGGAGAAGGAGAAGGAGAAGGAGAAGGAGAAGGAGAAGAAGAAGAAGAAGAAGAAGAAGAAGAAGGAGAAGAAGAAGAAGAAGAAGAAGAAGAAGAAGAAGAAGAAGAAGAAGAAGAAGAAGAAGAAGAGAAGGAGAAGGAGAAGGAGAGAAGGAGAGAAGAAGAAGAGAAGGAGAGAGAAGGAGAGGGAGAGAAGAAGGAGAGGGAGAGGGAGAGGGAGAGGGAGGAGGAGAAGAAGAAGAAGAGAAGGAGAAGGAAGAAGGAAAAGAAGAAGGAGAAGGAGAGAAGAGAGGGAAAGGAGAAAGGAGAGGGAAAGAGAGAGGAGAGAAGAAGAGGAGGGAAAGACGAGAAGGAGAAGGAGAAGGAAAAAGAAAAGGAGAAGGAGAAGGAGAAGAAGAAAAGGAGAAGAAGAAGAAAAAGAAGACGAAGACGAAGAAGAAGAAGAAGAAGAAGAAGAAGAAGAAGAAGAAGAAGAAGAAGAAGAAGAAGAAGAAGAAGAAGAAGAAGAAGAAGAAGAAGAAGAAGAAGAAGAAGAAGAAGAAGAAGAAGAAGAAGAAGAAGAAGAAGAAGAAGAAGAAGAAGAAGAAGAAGAAGAAGAAGAAGAAAAAGAAGAAAAAAAAAGAAAAAGAAGAATCATAATCATAATGAAAATAATAATCTTAATCATAATGATACTCATAATCAGGATCACAAGCATAATCAAAATGACATTTCTATTATAGTATCATTCCCTTTATAAGAAAAATTTAGAACGCTGCACATTAAAATTGTAAAATATTATACAATGTCAGTCGATACTGCAGTAAAGAACGTTAATTTAACCATTATGTAAAATTAATAGTAGTGTCAGTGAGAATAATATACAACATTTTAAAAAGCTACTACTATATAGGTGAATCAATTGTCTCAGCGGACGTTTATTGGATAAGCTGTTGACCATATCAGGAGTGGCAAATGCAAATGATTGCTCGCCGTATATGTTTTCTTATTTTTGTAGATGGATCGACGAAAGGATGTTTCTGTGAAGAGCAAAAAGTCCTTTGAGGGACATAGATGGTTATTAATTCAGTTAAATACAGTGGCAGGAAGTCGTCATGAAGACAATTGTAGACTAATACAGCTATTTTATATATTATAGTACATTGTTTAACCCGGACAGTACGGGGATTAGGAGGTCCCGCCCTTCACGAGTCTCCTGCTGCCTTACAGACGGGTCTCGACATGTTGACCAAAGGCTAAGGGAGTTAACCCTGACAGAAAAAAACAGCCTGCTGCTTTGTGGATTGGTTTTGACCAACCAAAGGCTAAGGGAGTTAACCCTGACAGAAAATAATGAGGCTCGGGCCATGGACAGGTAAGCACCTGTACGGGGAGTAGATGATTCCGCCCTCCACGAGTCTCCTGCTGCCTTACAGGCAGGTCTTGGCTGACCAAAGGCTAAGGGAGTTAACCCTGAAAGAAAACAACCTGCAGAAGAAATGCCTTGCAGGCCGGTCTTGAATGACTAAAGGCTAAGAGTTAACCATGACAGAAAATAACAAGGCGTGGTAGGGGGCCTCAAGGTGGCAGCCCCACCATCTACCTAGTCAATTCCCTTGATCTTTGGCTGCTTTTCTAAGTTTTAGGTACAGTGGGCTAATCACCTGCTTATCCAAAACAACCTGATTCAAAGTGATATATGCAATGATACACCCGCCTTGAACTTTCGAAGACGACTCTGAAAAAGAACACGGATTGTGATTTTTGGAACATGGAATGTTAGGGCAATTAATGGAAAGGAGTTAGAATTAGCTGAAGAAATGGAAAAAATTCAAAGTAAACATTTTGGCTATTGCAGAAACAAAGAAAAAGGACAAGGAATAGAAAATGTAGGACCAAATCAGACCAAATCTTCTCAGGAGTAGATGTCAAAGATAGAGCTACAGCAGGAGTAGGCCTCGGGTTTATTGCATATCAAAAAGGCAAGATATGCTACTAGAAAGTTGGAAATCTGTAAGCCCACGGCTATTAGAGGTAAATATTAAACGAAAAGGAAGAGAAATTAAATTATTAGTAGCTTACGGACCAAACGAAGATGCCCGTCAAAGAAGAAAAAGATATCTTCGAAAATGATTTAAGAAAAGACAATAACAATAACAATAACAATCACAATGACAATCACAAGATGACCAGAATCTTAAACCCAAACAGGAATTAATGGTTTTAGGACCAATAATAATAATAATAATAATAATAATAATAATAATAATAATAATAATAATAATAATAATAATAATAATAATTTTAAACGCTAGAGTAGGCAATAATGTAGGAACATCAGGAGCAGTAATATGTAAAGAAGGAGAGACAACAACTTCTCCAAATGAAGAGTGACTAATAGATTTTTGCCTAAAGAATAACATGAAAATAACTAACTTTGAGGGACATTTTTTCCTCATAAAGATATTCACAAATATACAAGAGTAAATGAAGACAGACATGAAAAGTCAAAAGAGTAAGCAGATGAGCTGACATATTTAGTGATCATCACCTAGTGATAGCAAAAATGAGATTACTCCAAGGTAACTGAAGAAAACAAACAGGAAAGGAAAAAGAAGAAAGCTACTAAACTCAAAATAGAAGAACTAAATAAACCAATATTAGAACAAATGTACCAATCCAGGATAAAATGATCTATCAGTGAAAGGCAGATGGATCTGAAGGAAAGCACAATAGAAGAAAAGTGGCAAATATATAAAGAAACACTCCTCAGAGATGGGGAAAGTACAGCATGGTGGAATGAGAATGTCAAGACTATGATAAAAGAAAAGAAAGATACCTGGAAGAAATACATGGTGGAATGAGAATGTCAAACAAAGAGGCCAGAGGATAGTTTAGTTACGTGAATAAAAGAATTTACGCAAAAAGAGGAAGTTAGAAAGCAAAACAGGAACAATGGGAAGAGTTTAGAAAAAGACTTCAAGAAAGCTATCAAGGAAATCAAAAGCTGTTTTGTGGAGCAATGAAGAGTATGAGAAAGACCAAAACATGTCCAAACGACAAATTAAGAACGCCAAAGGAGAAATAATAAAAGGAGACAGTGAAATCATGGAAACGTGGAGAAAGTATTTTCAACAATTACATAATCCTCCAGAACATATGAAACAAGGAGTACAGATCAATTAGTAAGAGTAACAAGTAATTGAGTTGAAAGAGCTGAAGATGTAGATATCTCAATGGAAGAACTCCAAACAGCTATAAGAAAAGTGAAATTAGGAAAAGCCCGTGGAGCAGATCAAGTTTATCCAGAAATGATTAAAAACCAAGGAAGAGAGACAAACAAGGAAGAAGAAAAACTAAGATACCAAACAAACTACTACATGCAATATGTCAACAAGCATGAAAGTCCAAACAGGTGCCAGACGACTGGAAAAAGAGAACGGTAGTACCAATACACAAGAAAGGATCAACCATGGAATGCTCAATCTATAGAGGGATATCACTTCTTATGGCGTACCAGGAAAAGTGTATGCCAGGATTCTAGAAATGAGACTAAGGAAAAGAGTAGAGGATCAGATTGAAGAGCACATCAGAATGGATTTAACAAAACCAGGAAGAAGTGTGCGAGATCACATATTTACAATTAGACAAATAATAGAAAAATTCCTTGAGAGAAACATTGACTTGCACCTGTGTTTTATTCTTAGAAAAGGTATTTGACACCGTGAGGAGGACGAACTATGGCATTTGAATAAAAGAAACCTCTCCTTTCGAAAATTTAATAGAAGCCATTACCAGTTTTTAAATAAATTTAACTTGAATAAAGAAGCACCTGGAAATGTATCTGGGGAATTTGATGTAGATATAGGAGCAAGATATGTATGCAGTCCTTTTTGTTTATCATATTTACATTCAGTCGCAAAAGCAAACTCATAAAGAAGAAAAAAGATCTGAGTTCAAACCTCTTGATACTTACCTATGACTACTACTAACCCCCGCCCAACCACAAAAACAATAATTAATAGGGAAGCTAAAACACAAAATCTTCAATTGGGCAGGGAGAATTCCTAATTCAAAGCTCCAATTACCCTTAGAGGGAAAACTAAGAGAAGAAAATCAACTAGAGAATATCTTGTATATAACCATCTGGTGGGTGCATTGTAGGTAAGCAAGAAGTCAACAAAGACCAAAATGGCAG
Source organism: Doris montereyensis (assembly GCA_037039925.1). Lineage (NCBI taxonomy): Eukaryota > Metazoa > Mollusca > Gastropoda > Nudibranchia > Dorididae > Doris > Doris montereyensis. Next base: position 285,240 of record JAXRKP010000141.1, read on the forward strand.
TGAAAATGTCACTCATCAATATAGATGTTCTTCATATTGAAATATTTAACCAACGACAAAATCAGAAACACAACAATAAGTTCTCAAAAAGCAGATTTTGCAAAACTAAAATCAATTGAGTAACATGTTATAGAATGTGTTATAGTGCTCACTACTCGGAGAAAGTGGGAATACAACAATGGACGTTGGGATATTTAACTTTTGAAGGCAACATTGGCTTCTCTAAAGTTTCAGTATGGAAACTGATAATAGAGAATGAAAGAAAGATCTGTTTTGGAAAAGTCCGCCTTATTAAATAAAGCTGTAACTTTGTATATTATATTTTGTTTGCAGTGAAAATTCAAGAATAATGTGGTAAACGAGTAAGCATAATCATTATTGTCTATGAACATGTTTGTTATTTATATCGCATCGATTTATAATTGGTATGGTGTGAACATTAGTGTGTATGTCCCTATAAGTCATGGATTTATAATTGATTGGCTCTTATAATTGAGTAAGCTACTATGGATTTATAATTGATTTGGCTGTGAAATACATGGATTTATAATTGATATCTGGTGTGCTATAAGTCACATGGATTTACTCATCTAGTCTTGTCAAAGTTGGAAAGTGATGTTAGTACTGTACTGATGTCAAATGGATAAGTCTGAAAATAAGTCACTGTATTTATATGGTGCCTGAAGCTATGAAATGTTTCGTTATCTTGTTAATTGATGAATAATTGGTGAAGTATGCTTTAAAAAAATATGGCTGTGAAACTAATGTCAAAATAAATATGGCTCAACAAATTATGACACGAATATAGCTAATCTTTCAAAAATCGTGCAAAAGTATGACTATAATGACAACGAACATAGCTAATCTTTCAAATAAATCGTTAACAAGTTTCTGTTTTAATTCATCAACTCAACATTAGTTTTGTCATATCGATGTATAATTTGTTTGGCTGTCAACATTAGTGTATATGTCATATCGATGTATAATTTGTTTGGCTGTCAACATTAGTGTATATGTCATATCGATGTTAATTTGTTTGGCTGTCAACAATAATGCGATGTATAATTTGTTTGGCTGTCAACATTAGTGTATATGTCATATCGATGTATAATTTGTTTGGCTGTCAACATTAGTGTATATGCCATATCTTTGGAGATAAAAAAAATACGTCATATCGGGATGGTAGGCAGGCCAGTGATCGGTGTATAATTTGGCAAACTTCGTAGATAAAATTGTTTGCTCCAAATCAAATGTTGAGTCGCACTAAGAAAGGTTGTCACCATACTATAATAATTTAACGCTTTTTCTTCCGTTTATCCAACCTGTCAATCTGTGAACATTAATAAAAACGATAATAATATAATACAAATCTGGCTGTCTGTATCTAGTTTTTTCGAGGGACAGGTCAGCCTTGTTACATATTATTATTACTAACCTCGGGGACAGAATGTCACTTAGCCAATAGTCATCCATTCCTTCCTGGCCAGCACGCAACAAAGAGAGAGAGGAGAGAGAGGGAGAGAGAGAGAGAGAGAGAGAGAGAGAGAGAGAGAACGAGAGAGAGAGAGTGAGAGACAGAGACAGAGACAGAGAGAGAGACAGACAGACAGACAGAGACAGAGGAAAGAAAGAGAGAAAGAGGGGGGGAGTGAAAGACACTGATGTGCTGATATCGACGGTTCACAGAGTTGAACACACTGCGGTGTTAGTGTTGAGTATTATTAGTGTGTTACATGCCTCACAACACCATAGTGTAACACAGAGTAACAAATAGTTTCCTCCTCATCTGCACCACAGTGTTTGGGGGACACATTTTTGATTTGATTGACAGCTCAATTAACCTCAATTGTGTTCATAACAGACTTTGCCCCCCCTCCCCCTCCTCTCCATATTTGGACCATCATTCATTTTGCCGACACAAAACATTGTGCATGGTGACATCGTGTTGTCTGGCAGGGAGAGCAAGAATGACCTGCAAGAGATGCTGAACATTGTTTGCTAGGGTCCAGATGGATCCTTATCAACTGGCAGGGACAGACAATATGCTATCAACACCTATTCATTGCAGCTGGAAATCATGGCTTGATCATCTCTACATTTGGTTTAATTTAAATACCTTCATATTTGAAATCTATGAAAAAAGACAGCATAGACAGCTTTAAAAATAGGGCTGTTAGCCAGTCCGGGTGTGTTGTTAATGAGCTAATTATTTTTACAAAAAGTTGTTTCCTAACATCATGGGGCGGTAGGCGGACCGGGGTGTTTGATGACGGGTTCTTAGACCACTTCTATAATATATAACTGTATAAAACTAAATTACATTACCTAACAATGATTTTGCAAACAAATATAAAAGAAGAAAGACAAACATAAAAAAAGAAAACTTTAAAAAAATGGAGAGGAAAGAAGGCCTAATTGTTGGACATGTTGCCATAGCTGTCTGAAAGGCTTGAAAGTCTAGTGTAGGCCCTACAAACTTTAAATTTAATGTAATTCAAATATATTAACCAATAAAAGGTGTTTATCATGGTATTGATAACATTACATATTATCAGTACCCATTGGTATTAATATTGATATGGCAGTCACATAGAACATATCTATCAAGCTGCAACAAATGTGTCATTTTCCTACATGTTTTCCAGATATAAACATTTGCGGATTATTTATCACCTTGCATTACAGTAATAAATTTACAATGCAGCCTGTATTCCTCGTGAGGGACTGTATTTCTCTTCAGTGTATTGATGTGGGTACTAATTACTATAACTCATTGTTTTCCTAAGTGTTGTCTTGAAAACTGCAATATCATTTGTTGCCTTTGCTACGTTCGTTTGTTTGCTCAAGAGTGTTTTATCTCTTTGTGCTTATGTTCTCCATATATAACCTCTGTATTTTTCGTTCCAATGTGGCTTGGTCTCCATTATTCTTTATGAATTAGTTTGCTATTTCATTTCACTGCAACTGGTATTCCTAGGTGGAAGACTCGGCCTTAAGACATGGCTTCACGTACATTTTAATTTTCCTACTTTCAATTCTATTTTTATCTTATGTTTTATCTGTGTAACTTTCTTTGTTAACAACTACTGTTGTCCTTAGCTCGCTAGTTTTTATTTTTATTTAGCACATGCTTCCACAGCTTCTTTTACCTTCTTTCTAATCTCTGATCTTTTTTCTTCGGAATATTGTGAATTTAATAAGCAGGAGATCTAAAAACAAGGCATCACAACTTAATCCCACTGATGAATTTTCATCTTCGCAAAAAACTGTCCCCTTGGACTTTCCACATTGGGCGGCAAAAGAGCCAAGTGCACTGCATTTTCAGCCCCTGCAATATCAGGAATTAAGAGAAGAAAAAACAGGGTGAGATGCCATGAATTTTTCAAAATTCTTGTTAGATTATAAATTTGTAAGACTTATTTGCATTGCTTGCAAGTCATTATGAAAAAAAAATAGTAAAGCAGTCATTTTGATTAGTCATTTTAAGAACTTTATTGTTTTTGTTTCTCTCAAAGCATTACACTGATCTAAACTGATATACAGCACAAAACTAGCTATCTAATAAAAAATTACTCAGATCTTTCAAAGAAACATGAATAAACAAAAGATTATTTTCTTTTGGACGATACATTCCAAAGACAACTGTTTTGTCCTACATATTTTTGTACTTATGTTGCCGGAAAGGAGAGAAAAAATAAGCAACAAGAATATTACTGAGGCATTTATGTTTGGATGGGGAAAAAGAATCAATCGATGTAACCATAAAAAATGTATAGTATGGTCATATTTGTTTCCCTTGAACCTTGCCTAATGTAATACATAGCATTAGTGCCATCATTTCTTCATAGTCCTTCTGATGTTAGGATAACTTAGTAGAGAGAATTGTACTGTAATTTCTTAATTGCAACTACCTTGATCAATGGTAAGGTTTCCTCTATGCCTTGTCATGTCTGTATCAACATAACCGGGCAACTCTGAGAGCAAAAGAAAAAAACACATTTTTTTCATTCTAATTAATCTAATTCCTATTGGTCTTCTGCTTTATTGTGTAAAACAAAAATTTAAATCGTAAGTTTTTGCATGTAACTTTTCCCTCTCTTTTTACTTTGATTTGTATTGTAAACCCAAGTCAATAAAATGTCTGAATTGATCGATACTAACTTACAATGCAATGTTGCTCCACCTTTCAGACATTGGATGAAAATAGCATCAAAAGACGAAAATATAAGATTCACTTAATGGATCAATATTCTGTAGTAAAGTCCGTCCTCTTTAAAGCGCGACAAATGCATCATATGAATGTATGTCTGGGCCAACTTTGTCAGTGCATCAGTCAATCTGTAGGAGGCTATCCCTGACTTTTGGCTCTAAAGTGAAGCCTGTGCTTATTTCAGACATGGATCAAATGTTTTTGCTATGATTATCTGTTGAAAAGGCTGTTATACTTTGTCAATGCTCATAAGCCTTCATATGCATCATCAATCTGTTATGACTTTTGGCTCTAAAGTGAAGCCTGTGCTTATTTCAGACATGGATCAAATGTTTTTGCTATGATTAGGTACTGTTCGAAAGATATGACATATCGTATATCGTTATACTTTGTCAATGCTCAGTAAGCCTTCAACATCTCCTTTCTGCTGCTTACAGATCTGCAGCATTCCATCAATAATATACGAGAGTGGGCCATAAGTTTCTCATTTTCAACACGCCTTACACAAATGAGACACCAAAAGAAAGCTTAGAATCTCAGCTACATGCTGCTTACTTTGTCAACCTAGTCTCCAGTAATATCCATACAAAGCCACCAACTCCGTCAGCCAGAAACAAACAGATTTTTGTCTACACTGCAATCAAACATCGGCTTCCACATCACATCAGCATCCTTCTCATTATACAAAGGAGCCACAGTGAATAAAGACAGAACAAACACGTGACGTTTCGGGTATAACCCTTCGTCAGATAACAAACGACAAATATCTACAATCAGTTAAGTCATTTGCTCTATTCCCTTAATTGTATCAATACATTTGTAAATTGTATATGCATTTCACACCTTTACAGTGAATTTTTGCCTTGTTGAATCTTCCTTTCATTCATTCTCTATCATTTCCTCTTTCTAGACCGTGTGAGATATAGATCTAGTCTTATCCTCTTCTTTCGTTCTTGTTTCCAATGCTCTAACTTCTCTTTCTCTATATCTTTATTTCTTTCCTTCTTTTTTCTCTCTCTCCTTCTGTCTATCTCCCTCTCGCCTTTTATTACTTACTTATTTTCATATTTTTATTTCATTTTAAATCTGAACCTTCCATTCTCACTCCTATATATTCTTCACTTTCTCTTCTACTCATTCTTCTTATCATCACCGTCTTTTTCTTTCTTTCTTCCTCCTTTCTGCTTTTCTTCTGACATCACATTGTGTGATGCCTTAATTATGGTTTAGATCTAGATCTAGATTCTAGATATTTCTCATTTGTTGTCTGACAAAGGGTTATACCCGAAATGTTACGTGTTTATTCTGTCTTTATTCATGGAGCTGTCACTTGTCGTCGTTTTTCACCCTCATTCTCATAGTGGTTCCCTTTCCAGCTATTCTTTTAGTTTTGGAAAAAGGAAAGAGCCTGAAGGAGCAAGATCCAGACTGTATGACAGATGTGGCAGGATGGTGAAATCTAATTGCTTCAGAGTATTTCTTTGCTGCTGTGTCAGTTCAGTTGTCAACATGTGATGGACTCATCTGGACTCATCTGGCGGACACTTTCCTATAGCCAAGGATATCCGTAACGATGTGGCAAACTCATATTCCGACTTCCTTCGCAATGTCTTTTTTGCTTAACATGTCGACTGGCCTTAGTCATGCTCTGTACCTTATCTTAATTGACTGAATTCCAGGCACTCTGTGGCCTACTAGAACGCAGTTGATAGTGCAATTTTGTCAGTGGGATCTTTACCTTTCAAAGATCTTACCCATTGCCTAAATAGTGCTAAAATCAAGACCTCCTTTCATAAATGTTTGTTGCTGCTGAATAGCCTCTGCCTGCAAGAAGTTCAATCATAGAACGTTGCTTGAAATGAAACTCTTTGGAGTTTGCCATTTTAGCTCTGACCGAGGGCCTCAACAGCATGTTGTGACATATTCAATATTGAGCCTGAATAACATCATATTCATACGGCATTGAAATTTTCTGTACTAATAATCAGATGATTCAATAATACCTGTATCAATTTCATTATTCTGCATGGATTCCTATTAGCCCAGAAAATTTGTTAATCAACTCCCTGGTCCTGTCGAAATTGGATTATTGCAATTCTTTAATGCAGCAAAAGAAAACTTAAGAATAAGTTTTCAGGTTGTCCATAATAATGCTGCTAGATTGGTTTTAAAAAAGACAAATTGACAACTGCTACATCTCTCCTTCATAAATTGAAGGGGTTAGTTCAATATTGTGCCTATGTCCATTTTCGTGGAATATAAGGAAATCATGCTGCCTGAAAAGTGTGAAAATGATATCATGAAAATACATCACGTTTACAGCCATTTCAAAATGCCAAACAAATGCATTTTTTATTATTATTATTACAATTACAAGGAGACAACATTGTATCTTTATTTAGTCAGGTTAATGCTACCCTATAGATGTGGGACAAGCTCTGGCTCTATAGGCCCCATAAGCTGGAAGGAATATTTATCCAAAATTGACAATCGAGGGCTGTGAAGGGAGCTAAAAACTTAATCAAGATCCATTAGGGTCTTTTTATATTATGACGTAAAGCACATAGTGGACACCACTTATAACAGCACCGGTTATAGAAGAAAAACAGTTAAAACAGGACAGTCGCTATTCCCGGGTTATTTTTCTCTCCCTTTAGCTCTATCTAAAAAGAATTTTTACAACAGGGAATGGGAAGGGAAAAACTACTTATAACAGGACTCTGTCAACATGGAATGTACACTAGAGTAGCACAAAAGTGTGTATACTGTAGAGATATCTATGTCTAATAATTCGTAATATGTTTTTCAATTGACTTCGTCAAGACCCAATGCAGATGTTTGAAGTGCACGATGGGCCTAAATGAGAGGGGTAGAGAGTGTGTATCTAATACCTAATGATGGCTGGCCTACCACTGGCTAATATTCTATGATGAAGAGGAATATAAAAGTCATGAGAGGCCAAATAGAGAGAAAAATGTCATAAAATTTTATCACAGAACATCTTCCACGTGTTAAGGGGAAAAAGTAGTTTAATATGTTTATTTTTGTGAACATGTCAAATTCTGATGCTGCAATGACTTCATATAGGTTTGGTTTTTTTAAACAACCCAAAACAGACTTATTTATAATTTTAGCAGTGTCGTTTCTTTCATCACAACCTTGGTGAATGAAGCTGATTTCGCACGAGCCGATGACTCCGTGATGAGATCTAAGGTAGAAAACTCGTACCGAATTGACAACAATGTCTTGGGTTCCTTGCTTATCAAGCTCCCTTTGTAGGATAATGGCCATGACAGTCACTCCGATTTTCGAGAAACAATAAGCAGAGTTAGAATATCCAGCCTCTTCATTTGTTCCAGCTTGAGCTTTTCTGATTTGAAAAATGGACGAAGAAGTAGAAGTATGATTTTTTTTAATAAACCAGAGTCTGAACAAAGTTGTTCATCTCAAAAGTTAATACGAAAAAAATATGTGCGTCAAAGAGTTGATATCTTAATTTAAAAGTTCCTTTAAACATTTAAAATCCATCGTCAAGCAAGCACCGTATTCCTCAGAAATATCATCACGGTCTTCCAATATTGCATAAAAATACAAGGATTAATATAAGTTCGATTTCCGCCTTTGCAGGTAATCCTACGCATACATCCTTGTTAAGATCAACAGAAAAAAGTAGACTAATCTATCATAGCCGCAGAATTCAAAACGCTGTTCTCTGTTGTTGTTCCTTATACTGATTCCCTTTGTTCCCATGAAAATGTCATAGTTGTCATTTTCTTCACTTTATTTGGCATTCATATGTCAAGTAACAACCAATATGTTGTGTTTGGGTATTGGGTACTTTCTCAAATACTTCTTGTAGGTAGTCCATACCGAAATCTCAAGTGTAAGCAATTGAAAAGCAATTGCTACCACTGGAAAGAACTTTAGTACCTGTGTAATTTGATACCAAAATCATTTCTGTAGGACAATATTAAACAAAGTTACAATTTTTAAAATTTTCAAAAAACAAAACAAAAATTCCAATGAGCCAAAACACCAAATTTAACATTCTATATCTCTTAAAAACGATCACTCACAAAACTCATACTTCTGAAACTTGAAGTCACGAATACATAGAACAAGCCCACTTTTTTTCACGACTCTCCGAAAACTACAATATGGCTTTTTATCGATGTAGAAAATGAGAAAATGCAAAAATGGCATAATTTCTATCCACGCACTGAATCGATGACGCACACACGGCCCAAGCTGAGTGACTGGTCAGTACCGCTTACTAGATCTACTTAGAAGGCTGTTCCGTATTTTGGTTGAGGACACGTTAAACAAAAGCTCTGTCGCGGTAACTCGCAAAGTCAAAATTTAATGACACTAGTAGTTTCTAATGCAGAATTGAATGAGCTTTCTTTTGGTGGGCTTGTTTTCTCTGAGTTTCTTACGTAAGTGCCTCTACGGAGCATTTAAAAAATATAATATCGCCTGGGACAAGCTCTTAGCTTTGACATCGGCAAGACTATGGGGTATCATTGTAAAGCTTATTTCTAGCACAATCTGATTCGACCAATCAGAGCCGACTATCATTCATTGAGCTATCGAGCAACGTGAAGAAGAGAGAGGGATGTATCAAGAGCTGGTTTTTCACTGGCTCACCACTGGCTTTCGCGTCTGACCACTCTCGTTTACTAAAGTGTGAGAGCACATTGTATTACACATTCCCTATCACAACACACATGGTTGGGAAGGGCTTGAATAGATCTGTCCAATGGTATAAGCCATATTACGCTACTACGTGGTATAGAGGAGAGAGGGCAAGGTGAATAAGACCAAAAATTAGTGAAATCTGCGATTCGTGCCGTGGTGAATGGAAAAACGGGGTGGTTTGGACTAGCTTCTTCTTGAAATTCACTGCAAATTTTATCCTAAAGTATCCAGCAGCTGCTTACGTTGGTGCATATACATGAATTATTGTCATCTTTAAGTATGGCTAATAGAACCGCTCTTTGATGATTCTTTCATAGATTAGTATCCAATCTTTTAGGGCTTTTCCAGCTTCTTTGGACATCATGATTCCTACTCCTTCTCTGTGTTTGATAGCATTTCTTCCTGAGTATAATATCGTCCTTCTTCTTCTTTGTAATGGGACATGGGTCATTTGAGCTCTGGGAGAGCGTTTGAAATGACGACAAATTCGCTTATGGCTTTCCTCCATCCACTATTTGTATCGTCCCTTGCCCTGTCCAGTGAGTCTCACCCATTCCCATGATGCCAAGGTTTAAAATGTCTTCATTATTCTGTTCACTTGGTTGCTCTCCCAGGCTCATGAGTCTTGTCTACCCATGGTTTGAAATCAGAGTTTTTTTTTCTCCTGCTTTCCATGGCTGACAAACCTCACCTGGCTGGGTACCAAAGGTTTTTTTTCTTTGACTTCCCTTGTTTGCCAGACTGTCCAATCACAGAATTTAGGGCCTATTTAAATAGAGTGCTAGTACCACCTGGATGCCTAAGCCCCCTCTCGCAGACAGTCGTCGTTTAGTTCTTGACTGCTTATTCAGGCTTACGTTTTTATTCACAGCTGACCCCTATAATCTAGAGGTCATTCCACATGTGAACCCACTGGCTTGGGGTCGGTCGCACTGTGCGTTGATATGCCCAGATTACGGTAATTACACACAAAGAATTTTTCTATGATGACAGTAGTTGACCACAGATTTTTTTGTGCTGAACCTTAAAAAGAGCTTTCAACTAGACCTTATCTATGTTTTTCTAGATTCTACAAGTCCATAATAATATATATTTTGGGTGCATAGTTCTTTGTTTTTACCCATTATTTGAGCGTCAAAATATTTCCAACATCTTCAAATCGTCTCAATCTTGCATGCACAGGATGTAAATAATTCTTCTGTAACTTACTGGACAAAATCATTCATCAAGTTTTTTAATTCTTCCATGGTAATGGCTGGATTAACAAATTTGGCCTTCACAACTTCTGAACATTTGTTAAGAGTAGACCATGCGCCTACACTTGACACGTTGGAAACCCTGTGGGATAAATAAGAAAATAAGAAATTATATTTTGCATACTTCCTGTTAAGGAGAAATAATCCATTGTATAGCCTACTTGTGAGTGCATTTAACTTTTTTGTTTGCCGGTCTTGTCTAAATTTTACAAATCGTATTTGCTACTTCTCCATGCACAACTACTATGCAGGACAGGGACAAGTATAATAGCAGCAAGATGTAAACGGTCATATTATCATATTATAAGACAGGAAAAAGGAGACGAGTTCAAAGGTCAAAATTGTACTAATGTGTTTTTCAGGCACAAATCAACTCTATTTGCTTGTTTCCACTACATTTGTTCCAATATCACTTTGATTTCTGATTCTTCATAAATAAAATTTTGTAACCAGTGGAGAAAATGGAACGTGAGCCTGTTTTCCTAAGAGCCATTACAAAGACAGCTATTTCATGACCAACATATACAACAAATTCAAGTTTAACCTGGCATGAGGTCGCAATATCGGTGAAAGGACCTCACAAGAATCAAGAGTGCCAAAAAAATTGATTTTGAGGGTTTCTGTTGCCTGCTCAGAAAATGGAACTGTGGAAGCACTCTGCAGAAGACAAAAAAATAATCAAAAAGGTAACTTTTTAGTTTGCGAGCTTCTTTGTACAAGTATCAGTAATGGAGCACACATGTTTCTGAAACACATTGGGTGATTGAACGATTAGAACAAAAACTCTATGACAGACAGTCACATAATGAAGCAAAATGCGCACAAAGCCATCTGATGACCAACCTGCTTCCAACTTCATCTCTCATTTGAGTTTAAAAATAAACACTGTTGATAACACTTGAAGGCAAAAACACAACAAATTATAAGCAACAAACACGGTGTGTTGAATGTCTGAGACTGTCGTGACCTGAAGACTCAAACACTAAGCAATTTAGTCTTTTACAAACCTGTTGCATAAATATCATCAGGAGGCACATGGACAAAATTTGTGTGTTACTTAAAGGGTGCAAGAAAGCCAGGAGACACCACAACAAGACTGAGCTAATGTCATTCATACGCACCTAAATTGGAAATGGCATTAATGGCAACACGATGGGTAAAAAAAAACACTTTTAACTGAAGTAGTGAAAGAATGGATAAGTGAAAAAAAACAATATAAATGGATATTCTAAGCAATACAAAACCCAACCCAAAAGATAATAAAAAAAAAGTATCCCCAAAAAAGCTCTATCCCAAATCCAAACTCACGTTCTCTTTGCTAATTTGTAAACAGTAATCATCCACCGTAAATCAATAAAAACGTGACTGGAGATTTGCAGTCTCATGGAAAACATGATGAGAACTGTTTCAAATTCTTAGAAATCTAAGAACTGACACAGTGAGTCAGAAAAGAGCACAGACATGTTATTATTTTGAGGTCATGTAGTGCCAATGAATCTCCTATAACAGTGTGTTTGACATTAAAGGGTGCATGGACGCCAGAAGGCACCATAACAAGATATTTTGATTTTTCATTTGATTTGATTTACCCACATCCACAACTAAGGGGTTCTCTGGGTTTTTGGGTGGATTTTTAATTTTGCCCAGACTGCCCTGTTAACAGCCAAGGGATCTTTAATCTGCACACGCGACTTCCTTTTTATCATCCGTCTCCAATCGGACTAGGTGTTGAACCACCTACCTGGACCACAGGATAGATTTTGCTAAAAATAACTTGAGAAACTTTTTCAACCATTGGCGGGGCTTGACCCCACTACCTTTGGTTTAGGCGCTGACACCTTGTCTCTAGACTACTGAGTCCCGCTTGTACTACAGAATTTTATAATTTTCTTGTATTGAAATCATATTTTATTTCTTAGATATTCTTTCTGTGTTGTCTGTACTATGACATGTCACTGTAATGCACTCAGAGGTTAGTCTAGTATTTATGATGGCGCTATAGAAATGTATTCTATCATTATGATTGTATTAAGATGTATGGGGCATTTAAAGGCCAAATGACCTTTATAGCCTCTGACACGATATGATAATATATAAATCGGTGTAAAACAGAACGCATCCATTCTATTTATGATCATTCACCAAAACAAGATGACGTAAAAATTGATTAAAAAAATGGATATCTCTACAGTAAAACCTGGACCTTAGTTAGTGGGAAAACTAAAAGAGACAAAATAAGAAACACAATAATAAGAGATCAAACCAAACCAGATGGCGTAAAAACTAAGAAAAAAAGAAATAAACTGAGATAGTTTGGGTATGTAAACAGAATGAAAGATAAGAGATCAGCTAAATCAGTATACAGTGGTATAACCCAAGGTAAAAGACCAGAAGGCAGACCTCGGAGAAAGTGGGAAGAAGATAAAAAAGAGGCACTAAAGCAATGAATTTTAATCTTCACAAAAGGACACAGAAAATGTCAGGATATGGTAACCTGATAAAAAAAATTTTGGGGTATCTAAACCAATATATTGGAAGGTAGAATGAGAACTGATAAAGAAAGAAAGAAAGAAATTTGACATCCATGGTCATGTGGTATAATATACGTGAATCAATTATTGGACATGTCAATTCAATGCTGTTTGCGAATGTTCCCGATTGCTATGAAATTTTTTGGAAATAATATGTCAGTCGTCAGATTAACAGACAACTTAAAGTAACTTTTTTTTTGCAAAAAAAAAATGACGGAAAAAACGAATTGTCGGATCTTATGTAGAAGTAGAAAACAAATAATAGTGTCATATTAGACTATAATGTCAGATTAACAGCAGTAGATTGTAGTCATTTGAAACATAAAGAAACTGATAGATACATTGTACATAACTGCAGCATTGTTGACCAGAACATCCAAGCCTCTGTAGTTTTTCTGGAGAAAATCTCTTAACTTGACAATGCTTTCATGGTCAGAGATATCTAATTGGTGGAATTTGGGCTTTAAGCCTTCTTTGTTGAGCTCTTGAACAGCTGCCTGGCCCCTTCCTTCATCACGAGCTGTGAATAAAGAAGCCAATGAAACACGTCGCCTTAGGATATTGTGATAAGAAGGCTTAAAACTTAAAACACAAATTCATGAGTTGTCACTTATGCAGTGGAACGTCTCTAATCGGGAACCTGGGGAATTGGTAAAGTCGGACAATCAGGAATAAATCCCCGGAAACGGAATTTCTTCTATATATATTTATATTACCTCTCTAAACTAGAAAGGTCCCTGGCTAATCAGGACAACTTTTTACAGACTTTCATTAATTCCCATCATCATTGTACCCATAACTTAATGTTAACAAAACAAAAGAAATGGTTTTTGATTTTAGGAAGACAAATAACATCCATAACGATATTGTTATAAAAGATAAAACAGTTGAAAAAGTTAATGAATATAAATATCTTGGTATAATTTTTCACGAGAAGCTAGAATGGCAAAAACAATCAAATAAAGTTTTAAAAGAACGTGAACAAAAGAATGTATTTTATGAGGAAGCTTTATAAGTTTCAAATTGATAACACTCTAATAAGACTTTTCCATCAAGCTTGCATAAAGAGTATTATTATTTTTAGTATAACTGCATGGGGAGGAAATGCAAGAGATAGAAAAGAAGAAATTTAATAGGACACTGAAACACATAGGGAAACTCATAAATGATGTAGAGCCGGAGAACTTTGAAGATCTGTATGAGATTCAATGCAAGATCAAACTCAGGAGTATACTTAAAGACAACACCTACCCTCTTTTCTCCATACCCAAAACAAGTAGTAGAAGCGGTCAATTTATACATTTAAAATCCCACACTGAGAGATATTTTATATCTTTTCTTCCAAGCGCCATACGAAAGTTTGACCATACCTTACTTTGAAAGCACAGTGGCGTTTTCCTCACAATGTTTAAGAAATGTATTGATGGATGGTGAATGAATGATTTATGATGAGTTAATGACTGTGTATGAAGCTAAACTGATTTGTCTATAATTATTCTATCTTTTTTAAATTAAATTTTTATTTTTTATTTTTACGTTTATTGTTTCACCGCACTGTTTATTTACCCACCTTTGAATTTTTGTATACATCTCCAAAAATCTAAACATTTAATGATTAACTAAGTTAAATTTGTTTTTAATTTAAATGCACTGATGTATTCTTTTATTTTTCAAACGGATATTGTGATAACACAAGTATAACTTCCTTTTTAAAGGATCCTAAAGATGATTGAAATTGAAATAATTATTAATTCCAACACTCATATGTTATCCAACTGTCAGAAAAGTATTGGGGGGGGAGGGGAGGGGGAAATGTCATTTTTGACGAAAATGAGACAAATCTAGTCTGTTATTCTATTGGATAAAGCAGTTCATTCCCGTCACAATGATATCATAAAAGAAGCTCAGTATCGATTCTTTGAATTCATAGAATTTTTTTTAAAGACGATACAGGCCTGTCGTTCAACATAGCTATTATACAATAACAGACAGAAATATTATCTTAAGTACTAAAAGTTGGTACTTATTCTGATCGTCCCAATGTACGCTATTCAAAAGAAACTCTTATGAATAATGTGTTAGAAAGATTGTCCGGAAAATATGTGACATATTCTGCACACCTGTTATCAAAGGCACCATCTCGAAATGAGCAAAAAGGTGAAACAGTATCGCTAAGAAGTAGTTGAGAGCCTCTAAAGGTATTATGTTTCAAAAATATTATCCTACTCTTTTCTTAGGTCTTTCTTTATCAGTTCCCATTCTACCTTTCGGTGTATGGGTTCAGATGCTCGAGATGATCTTTCTCCAGGATGCCCTGTCCTGGCATTTTCTGTTTCCTTCCAAAAAAAGTTAAATTTATATGCTTTAATGCCCCTTATATATCTTCTTCCCACTTTCTCTGAGGTCTGCCTTTTGGCCTTTTACTTTGTGCTTTAGCACTATATACAGATTTAGCTATTCTGTTGTCATTCATTCTGTTTACATCCCCAAACCATCTCAATTGATTCATTTCTATCTTAGTTTTTATGCCATCTGCTTTGGTTTCATCTCTTATTGTTGTGTTTCTGATTTTTTCTCTTCTAGTTTTCCCTACTACCTTTCGTAGATATTTCATTTCAGCTGCTTGTACTATATTGTATTCCATACTGTCTAAGGTCCAAGTTTTGCTGCAATACAGGAGAGAAGGACAATTAACTGTATTGTATACTGCCATTCTGGTTTTTGTTGACAATTCTTGTTTAAATATAAATGTTTTCCTAGATGGTTATATATTGCACTTGCCTTTTTGGATTCTCTGATTGATTTCTTCTCTTAGTTTTCTCTCTGAGTTAATCATTACTCTTAGGTAATTTTAGCTTTGAAACTGTTCTTAATTCTCCCTGCTCAATTTAAGATTTTGTGTTTTAGCTTCCCTAGTTACAAGCATTATTTTGGTTTTCTTTGCATGTACTCTCATTCCTCTTTTATTTAGTTCATTGTTCATAATATTGATAGTCGACTAAAGGTCACTTTCTGATTTTCTAAACAGAACTAAATCATCGGCAAATGAAAGCATTCATACATTTACTGGTTTTGAGCTTTAACATACCTACATTCATTTTCTTCATTTTTGAGGATGCCTTTGCGACTGAATCCATAAATGTGATAAACAAAAGAGGACTTAGGACACAACCCTATCTTACTCCTATATCTACATCAAATTCTGCAGATATGTTTCCAGCTACTCTCACTGCACATGTTGGTTTATTGTAAAAACTTTTAATGGCTTCTATCAAATTTTGCTCTACAATGTGTTCTTTTAAGGAATGCCATAGTTCGTCCCTCCCCACAGTGCCTTTTCTAAGTCAATAAAACACAGGCGCAAGTCGATGTTTCTCTCAAAGAATTTTTCTATTACTTGTCTAATTGTAAATATATGGTCTTGTACACTTCTTCCTGGTCTAAATCCACTTTGATGTTCTTCAATCTGATCCTCTATTCTTTTCCTTAGTCTCATTTCCAGTATCCTGGCATACTCTTTTCTTGGTACACTAAGTAGTGATATCCCTCTAGTTTGAGCATTCCGTAGTTGATCATTTCTTATGTATTGGTATTACTGTTCTCTTTTTCCAGTTGTCTGGTGCCTATTTGGACTTTCATGCTTGTTGGAATATTGCATATAGTAGTTTGTCTGCCCTCTCCCTTGGTTTTTAATCATTTCTGGATAAACTTGATCTGCTCCTGGGGCCTTTCCTAATTTCACTTTTCTTATAGCTGTTTGGAGTTCTTCCATTGATATATCTACATCTTCAGCTGTCTCCTCTGGATTACTTGTTGCTCTTACTAATTGATCTTTACTCCTTGTTTTATATGTTCTGGAGGGATTATGTAATTGTTGAAAATACTTTTTCCCATGTTTATATGATTTCACTGTCTTCTTCCATTATTTCTCCTTTGGCATTCTTAATTTGTCGTATTGGGCATGCTTTGGCCTTTCTCATGCTCTTCATTTCCTTGATAGCTTTCTTGAAGTCTTTATCCAAACTCTTCCCATTGTTCCTGTTTTGCTTTCCTCACTTCGTCTTTGGCGATAGTTCTTTTACTCACGTAATCTATCCTATCCTTTGGTCTCTTTGTTTGCAAGTATTTCTTCCAGGCACTCTTCTTTTCTTTGATCTTAGTCTTCACATTCTCATTCCACCATGCTGTTTTTTCTTATGTTCTTTAATTTTTTTCCTACCACAGACCTCTTCAGTACAACTAAAAAGTGTTTCTTTATACATTTGCCACTTTTCTTCTATTGTGCTATCAATCAGATCCATCTGCCTTTCATTGATAAATATTTTTATCCTAGATTGGTATATCTGTTTTACTATTGGTTTATTTTGTTCATATATTTTGAGTTTAGTAGCTTTCTTCTCTTTCCTTTTCTGTTTGTTTTCTTCAGTCAGTAATCTCAGTTTGGCAATCACTAGGTGATGACCACTAAATATTTCTGCTCCTCTGTTTACTCTTGCATCCAATGTACTGTAAAAACGGGAGCTGCTAACTATTATGCAGTCTATCGTTGACTTTTCAAATCTATCTTCATGTACTCTTGTATATTTGTGGATATCTTTATGAGGAAAAAGGTGTTAGCTATTTTCATGTTATTCTTCAAGCAAACTTTTAGTAGTCTCTCTCCATTTAGAGAAGTGGAGAAGTTGTTGTCTCTCCTTTTTTATCTATTACTCCTCCTGACGTTTCTACACTGTTGCCTACGCTAACATTTAAATCTCCTAAAAGCATTAGTTCCTGTTTGGGTTTAAGATTCTCTGCAGCTATTTGTAAATCGTTTTTCGAAGATATCTTTTCTTCTTTAGTGGCGTCTTCGTTTGGTCCATAAGCTATTAGTAATCTAATTTCTCTTCTCTTTGGTTTAATATTTACCTCTAATAGCTGTAAGCTTATGAATTTACAACTTTCTTGTAGCTTTTCAGGCCTTTTATGTACTAGGAGGCCTACTCCTGCTCTAGCTTTATCTTTGACATCTTCTCCTGAGAAGATTAAAGTATGATTTGGTCCTATAATTTCTATTCCTTCTCCTTTTTTCTGTTTCTGTAATGGCTAAAGTGTCTGCTTGAATTTTTCCACTTCTTCAACTAATTCTATCTCTTTTCCATTTATTACCGTATAATTCCATGTACCAAAACTCACAGTCCACGTTCGTTTCCATATTCGTCATTGAAAGGTCAAGCTGGGTATATTGTATTTATTTCCCTGAATTATTTTGATTTTGGATAAGCAGGGGATTAGCCCGCTGTACCCTAAGTAGATGATGGGGCTGCCACCTTGAGGCCCCCTACCAGGCCTTGTTATTTTCTGTCAGGGTTAACTCCTTAGCCTTTGGTTATTCAAGACCAGTCTGCAAGGCAGCAGGTTGTTATTTTCTGTCAGGGTTAACTCCTTAGCCTTTGTTTATTCAAGACCAGTCTGCAAGGCAGCAGGTTGTTATTTTCTTTCAGGGTTAATTCCCTTAGCCATTGCTCAACCAAGGCCGGCCTGCAAGGCAGCAGGAGACTCGTGGAGGACGGGATCATCTACTTCCCGTACAGGTGCTTTCCTGTCCACTGCCTGGAAGTGTTAAAATGCAAGCACTTAAGAATAAGTAGATCTAGCGTTCTGCTCTCCCAGCTGGCACTGGCAGGAACAAGTCATGAAATGACACGTTAAGGATGTCAAAGATGTCATAGAAACTATTTCTCCACAATTTTATGATGAATATCTAAATAAATCTAGTCATGTATGTTCATTCACATGTTTAGGTAGACAACATTTAAGTGTTAAAGTGAGCACGTACGTCTTCTGCTGTCACTATACAATGACTAGCACTAGTAAAAAACAGCCACGTAAAAGTGAAAGAGACTGTCACTGTCACATCAAATACACAAGCAATGATACCGATACAAGTCTATTTTAAATAAAGACAGTACTGTCATTTTCGAAGTTTATTTGTTACAAACTAAATAACAAATTTAAATGTAAATAAGCAAATTCAATGATACAGACTGAAATGGGATGACTCAACATTTTTATATGTAAAACATTTTACAAACTTAAAAGGATGATAAATTTTAACTGGAAATAAAGTTTCAGTATCTGATACAATACAAATGTAAGGAGTGGATTAATTTAAAAGTACCAGTACTGCTTTTGCTGAAACACTTTTCTGCTAAAGCATGATACAATACAAGAAACACCCTTCTCCCCTCCCTGAAAAAAAACCAATACCAAAAACCCAAAACAAACTTACCAGTGAGTATGACGTCGCCATCAAATTTTGTACATAAGGATCTCACAATGCCAAAGCCTATACCTTTGTTAGCGCCAGTCACCTGTGAAAAGAAGGAAAAGGTTTAATTTCTTTCACTTCCTACTTTAAACACCTACTTAGTGAAGAATCCAGAACTAAACCTTTGACACCATCATGATCAACATCATCATACCACCACCCTGAATAAAAATCCTAAGATAGAACTATAGAATATATTATACATTAATACTCAATAAAATGTATTTAGATCTAAAATCTATATTTGATCTAGAAAACTAGATCTAGATTTAACTGTATTCCAAAAGTTTTTCTAGACATATTTGTAGACCTAAAACCACATATTTTCCAGACAAATAGATCTAAACTCTAGATCTAGATCTATATCTAATTTTCTAAACTTAAACACACTTAATCGCGTGCATCGAGTCTGCATGCCACAAGTTACAAGGTTGAACGACGAGCTCTTGTTTCACTAATTTCACTAAGTTGCAGTTGCACAGAGTCACCAGTGTTTACATTTGTTTGTTGTTTTATAAAAAGCTTACCACAGCAACTCTAGTAGGGTTACTGGCCATCTTGCACTGAAAGAAGTAAGATTATAGATCTAGATCTAGGTCTCGTGGAGTGTTCAACATGCTAGTCGGTCAGATCATAAGAAATTGATGACAATGGGTTGAATCAAGACCCTTTATAACTTAGGGATAGACTTCTAGACGCCCGTGGTTGAATTTGAATATTGAATGGGCTTTTGACATAGATTCTCGATTCCACCTG
>JAXRKP010000141.1:312500-377500 GCA_037039925.1 Doris montereyensis
ATTTCTTCTCTTAGCTTTCCCTCCGAGTTAATCATTACCCCTAGGTAATTGTAGCTTTGAACGTGTTCTAAATTTTCACTGGCCAATTTAAGATTTTGTGTTTTAGTTTTCCTAGTTACTAGCATTGTTTTGGTTTTCTTTGTATTTACTCTCATTCCTCTTTTATTAAGTTCATTGTTCATAATGTTGATATTCGACTGAAGGTCACTTTCTGTTTTCCAAACAGAACCAAATCATCGGGCATTGATAATAATATATTTACTGATTTGAACTTCCACATACTTAAATTCGTTTTCTTCATTTTTGAGGATGCCTTTGCGACTAAATCCATAAATGTGATGATAAACAAAAGAGGGCTTAGTCACAACCCTGTCTTACTCCTATATCTACATGAAATTCTGCAGATTTGTTTCCAGCTACTCTCACTGCACATATTCGTTTATTGTAAAAACTTTTAATGCTTTTAATACTTTTATTAAATTTTGCTCTACATTGTGTTCTTTTAAGGAATGCCATAGTTCGTACCTCCTCACAGTGTCAACTGCCTTTTAATTTGTCGTATTGGGCATGCTTTGGTCTTTCTCATGGTCTTCATTGCCCCCAGAACAGCTTTTGATTTCCTTGATAACTTTCTAAAAAAAACTTTGTCCAAACTCTTCCCATTGTTCCTGTTTTGCTTTCCTAATTTCCTCTTTGGCGATAGTTCTTTTATTCACGTAATCTATCCTATCATCTGGTCTCTTTGTTTGCAGGTATTTCTTCCACTTCCAGGCATCCTTTTATTTGATCGTAGTCTTCACATTCTCATTCCACCATGCTG
The DNA here is from genome assembly GCA_037039925.1 of Doris montereyensis. Lineage (NCBI taxonomy): Eukaryota > Metazoa > Mollusca > Gastropoda > Nudibranchia > Dorididae > Doris > Doris montereyensis. Next base: position 313,321 of record JAXRKP010000141.1, read on the forward strand.
TTCTTTTCCTACATCCTTTAATTTGTTTCTTACCAATACCAGTTACTACCACTACCACAGGCCTTTTCAGTACAACTGAGGAGTACTTCTTAATACATCTGCCACTAGTGCCACTTTTCTTCTATTGTGCTATCACTCAGATTCAGATCCATCTGTCATTCACTGATAAATCTTTATAACTAGATTGGTATACCTGTTTTAATACTGGTGGTTTATTTAGTTCCTCTATTTTGAGTTAAGTAGCTTTCTTCTTTTTCCTTTTCTATTTGTTTTCTTCAGTGAGTAATCTCATTTTGGCAATCACTAAGTGAAGATCACTAACTATTTCTGCTCCTCTGTTTACTATTGCATCCATTGTACTGTAAAAAACGGAGCTGCTATTTTGCTTACTATTATGTAGTCTATCATTGACTTTTCACACCTGTCTTCATTTACTCCTGTATATTAGTGGATATCTTTATAAGGAAAAAAGGTGTTGGCTATTTTCATGTAATTCTTTAGGCAAAAATCTATTATTAGTCTCTCTTCATTTGGAGAAGTTGTTGTCTCTCCTTCTTTACCTATTACTCCTGACGTTTCTACATTTAGTACATTGTTGCCTACTCTAGCGTTTAAATCTCCTAAAAGCATTAGTTCCTGTTTGGGTTTAAGTTTAAGATTCTCTGCAGCTATTTGTAGATCGTTTTCGAAGATATCTTTTTCTTCTGTAGTTGTGTCTTAGTTTGGTCCATAAGCTATTAATGTTTTAATTTCTCTTCCTTTAGGTTTAATATTTACCTCTAATAGCTATTTAACTCCCTTAACCTTTAGTCATTCAAGACCAGCCTGCAAGGCAGCAGGTTGTTATTTTCTGTCATGGTTAACTCCCTTAACCTTTGGTCAACCAAGACCGACCTGTAAGGCAGCAGGATGTCTTATGTCAGGATTAACTCCCTTAGCCTTTGGTCAGCCAAAACCCGCCTGCAAGGCAGCAGGAGACTTGTGGAGGGCGGGGCTGCCTAATTCCCGTACAGGTGCTTACCTGTCTACTGCCCGGCCTAACATTCCATGTTCCAAAAAATCAGTCTGTGTTTGTTTCATGTTCATCGTTGAAAGGTCAAGCCGGGTGTATTGCATTTATTTCTTTGCATCAGTTTGGTTTTGGATAAGCAGGGATTACTCCTATTAGCCTACTGTACCCTAGATAGATGGTGGGGCTGCCACTTTGAGGCCCCCTACCAAGCCTCGTTATTTTATGTCAGGGTTAACTCTCTTAGCCTTTGGTCATTCAAGACCAGCCTGCATGGCAGCAGGTTGTTATTTTCTGTCAGGGTTGAACTCCCTTAGCCTTTGATCAGCCAAGACCGGCCTACAAGGTAGTAAGTTGTTTCTGTCAGGGTTAACTCCCTTAGCCTTTGGTCAACCAAAAACCGCCTGCAAGCAAGACAGCAGGAGACTCATGGAGGGCGGGATGATCTACTCCTCGTACATGTGCTTACCTGCCGACTGCTCCGTTTGCGCTTGTCGCGTTTGTTTATTTGTTGGTTATCCCTTCATGGTTGGTATGCCCTATCTACCACCATTGTCGTGTTCTTCTTTCGTCTTCGATTGGCATCTGATTTTGTTCTGCTGAGGCGATTATTTTCATGGATTCCAATGATGTTTTCAAGACCTAATTTTTAATATGGTTATTTTAGGTTAGGATTTTTTTTGTGATTTTCCCTGTTTTGGCTCTAACTGATTCCATGGAAGAATTGAAAATTTTATTATTTTTTTTTGTTTCTTTATTTTTGTTCTTGTTTTAAAGCTACTCAATTTCCAGACATTTCGGAGCTGAAAAATATGTGTCCCTCACATCTTTCCGGTTCACATCTATACATTTGTTCATCCCTGGTTGTCGATTGTGCCTCCTACTCCTAGACAGGCTGATGGTTATCTATTGTAAATCTCAGATCTGTGCTTCTGTGCTATGTAATTTTGAGAATTTTCATTTTCCCAGAATGGATCTTTAGCCCATCCGACCTTGATCTTGTTGCTAAATATATTGTCTTTTCCTCCATCTGCTGATGGCTATGTCATGTGATAACAAAGCTAGATCATCATTAATGTTCGTCATTGAGTTGTAACCACATACATAGTCCACTGTATACCGTTTTGTTTTTCCTTAATTTGTTCTCATAATCCAGGAAAAGAAATGGAGAGAGCGAAAAAAACCTTATTTCACGCCTGTCTTTACTGAAAGCCATCAGTTTAGGCACAGCTCTGCATTTGAAATCAAGAGAGAGACAGAGACACACATACACACACACATATATATATATATATATATATATATAGAGAGAGAGAGAGAGAGAGACAGAGAGAGAGAGAGAGTGAGTAGAGAGAGCAGAGAGAGAGAGAGAGAGAGAGAGAGAGAGAGAGAGAGAGAGAGAGAGAGAGAGAGAGAGAGAGAGAGAGAGAGAGAGAGAGAGAGAGAGAGAGATGAAATGAGAGTGTGTACGTGTGGGAGTGGGGCAAGGGTGACGTGTATGAGAGTAAGAGAGAGAGAGAAGCGAAAAAAAAAAAGAAAGAGGGAGGGAGATAGGGACAGAGAGAGAATAAGAGATAGATGAGCGAGAGAGATAAAGTCCTAGTAGAATAGCATATTTAACAGTCAATCACTTTCCAGTCCTAGTAGAAAAGCTTTGATTTAAAAATTTAAGTCAATTCCTGTTTAGCTAGAGTAGAAAAGCTTTGTTAACAGTTAATTATTTTTCAGCCCCAGTAGAAAAGCTTTTTTAACAGTCAATTCCTTTTCAGTTCCAGGTGAAAAGCCTATTTAGCAGTCGATTACTTTTCAGTTCCAGTGGAGAAGCCTATGTAACAGCACATTGAATGAAATAAAGCAACAACTAGCACAGTTAATATAAAAAAATGAAAGAAATTATTTTATATTTTTGTTATCAATTATGTATTTTAAAATAAGATATATAAACATTGTCATAATTATATGTTACATTCCATTCAATAAACTCACTGCATGTCAAAAAACAAGCAAATGCCAAATGCAGCTGTAATTGTGATGTCCATACCTTTAAGAAAACTACAATCAAAAAAGAAACCCACAAGAAAACCCTCATAATCAGGGTCTTTCTCTTGAGCGGGTGAAGTCAAGCAAGAATGGAGTCCTCCACACACGAACCTTCAAGATAAATTTACCAGTTCCAGTTTTCTCTGAATTAATTTTGAGCAGCTTCACGCGCTTCACTTTAATCTGATCTTCTAACTTCTCTGTGATAACATCGACAAAGTCGCCCTCATCCATCTGAGGATTCAATTCAAAAACAAACATGAAACAATGGTAAGTTGGGACTAAAATATCATAATCCATCATCACCCTCTAACAACATCATGATTTGTTCTTTCTTTCTTTATCAGTTTCCATTCTACCTTTTGGTGTGTGGGTTCAGATGCCCGAGATGATCTTTCTCCAGGATGCCCTGTCTTGACATTTTCTGTTTCCTTCCCAAAAAATTAAATTTCTATGCTTCAATGTCTCTTTTATATCTTTTTCCCACTTTCTCTGAGGTCTGCCTTTTGGTCTTTTACCTTGGGCTTTAGCACTGTATACTGATTTAGCTATTCTATTGTCATTCATTCTGTTTAAATGCCCAAACGATCTCAATTAATTTGTTTCCATCTTAGTTTTTATACCATCTGCTTTGGTTTGATCTCTTAATCTTATTGTTGTGTTTCTGGTTTTATCTCTTTAGTTTCCCCTACTACTCTTTTTAGATATTTCATTTCAGCTGCCTGTACTGTACTGTATTCTCTACTGTCTAAAGTCCAAGTTTCGCTGCCATAGAGGAGAGTAAGACAATAAACTGTATTGTATATTGTCATTTTGGTTTTTGTTGACAATTCTTTCTTATCTACAAATGCCTTTCCTAGATGATTATGTATTGCACTTGCCTTTTGGATTCTCTGGCTGATTTCTTCTCTTAGCTTTCTCTCTGAGTTAATCATTACCCCTAGGTAATTGTAGCTTTGAATTTGTTCTCAATTCTACCTGCCCAATTTAAGTTTTGTGTCTTAGCTTCCCTAGTTACTAGCATTGTGTTGGTTTTCTTTGCATTTACTCTCATTCCTCTTTTATTTAGTTCATTGTTCATAATGTTGATATTCGACTGAAGGTCACTTTCTGATTTTCTGAACATAACTAAATCATCGGCAAATGAAAGCCTTGATACATTTACTGGTTTGAACTTCCACATACCTACACTCATTTTTTTCATTTTTGAGGATGCCTTTGCGACTGCATCCATAAATGTGATAAACAAAAGAGGACTTAGGACACAACCCTATCTTACTCCTATATCTACATCAAATTCTGCAGATATCTTTCCAGCTACTCTCACTGCACATGTTGATTTATTGTAAAAACTTTTAATGGCTTCTATTAAATTTTGCTTTACATTGTTCTTTTAAGGAATGCCATAGTTCATCCCTCCTCAAAGTGTCAAATGCCTTTTCTAAGTCAATAAAGCACAGGCGCAAGTCAATGTTTCTCTCAAGGAATTTTTCTATTATTTGTCTAATTGTAAATATGTGGTCTTTTACACTTCTTCCTGATCTAAATCCACTCTGATGCTCTTCAATCTGATCCTCTGCTTTTTTCCTTAGTCTCATTTCCAGTATCCTGGCATATACTTTTCCTGGAACGCTAAGTAGTGATATCCCTCTATAGTTTGAGCATTCCATAGTTGATCCTTTCTTATGTATTGGTAATTGGTACTACCACTCCTTTTTTCATCGTCTGGCACCATGCTTTTTGACATATTGCATATATAGTAGTTTATCTGCCTCTCTCCCTTGGTTTTTAATCATTTCTGGATAAATTTGATCTGCTCCTGGAGCCTTTTCCTAATTTCACTTTTATTACAGCTGTTTGGATTTCTTCCATTGAGATATCTACATCTTCAGCTGTCTCATCTGAATTGCTTGTTACTCTTACTAATTGATCTGTACTCCTTGTTTTATATATTCTGAAGGATTATGTAATCGTTGAAAATACTTTCTTCACGTTGCCATGATTTCGCTGTCTTCTTTCATTATTTCTCCTTTCGCGTTCTTAATTTGTCATATTGAGAATGCTTTGGTCTTTCTCATGCTCTTCATTGCTCCCCAGAACAGTTTTGCTTTCCTAACTCCCTCTTTGGCAATGGTGATAGTTCTTTTACTCACATAATCTATCCTATCTTCTAGCCTCTTTGTTTCCAAGTATTTCTTCCAGGTATCCTCCATTTCTTTGATCTTAGTCTTGACATTCTCATCCCACCATGCTGTTCTTTTCCTATCTCCTTTAATTTGTTTCCTACCACAGACCTCTCCAGTACAACTGAGGAGTGTTTCTTTATTATATTTGCCCCTTTTGTTCTATTGTGCTATCATTCACATCCATCTCCCTGTCACTGATAAATCTATTTATCCTAGATTGGTGTATATCTGTTTTACTATTGGTTTATTTAGTTCCTCTATTTTAAGTTTAGTAGCTTTCTTCTCTTTCCTTTTGTTTGTTTTCTTCAGTCAGTAATCTCATTTTGGTAATCACAGGTGGTGATCACTAAACATTTCTGCTCCTCTGTTTACTCTTGCATCCAATGTACTGTAAAAAAGGGAGCTGCTAACTATTATGTAGTCTATCATTGACTTTTACACCTTTCTTCATTTACTCTTGTATATTTGTGGATATCTTTATGAGGAAAAAAGGTGTTGGCTATTTTCATGTCATTCTTTAGGCAAAAATCAACTTTCTTTTAGTCTCTCTCCATTTGGAGAAGTCGTTGTCTCTTCTTCTTAACCTGACGTTTCTATATTGTTGCCTACATCTCCTAAAACCATTACTTCATGTTTGGGTTTGAGATTATCTGCAGCTATTTGTAAATCGTTTTCACAGATATCTTTTTTTTCTTTGGTGGCATCTTCGTTTGGTCCATAAGCTACTAATCTAATAATTTAATTTCTCTTTCTCTTGTTTTAATATTTACCTCTAAGAGCCGTGGGCTTAAAAATTTCCAACTTTCTAGCAGCTTTTCTTGCATTTTAATTTTATGAATTAGGGGGCCTACTCCTGCTCTAGTTCTATATTTGACATCAACTCCTGAGAAGATTAAAGTATGATTTGGTCCTACATTTTCTATTCCTTGCCCTTTTTTCTTTGTTTCTGTAATGGCCAAATTGTTTACTTTGAATTTTTCCACTTCTTCAGCTAAATCGAACTCTTTTCTATTTATTGCCCCAATATTCCATGTTCCAAAAATCACAGTCCTTGTTCTTTTCCAGAGTCATCTTCAAAAGTTCAATCTGGGTAGACCATCATATCAATACTTTGAATAAGTTTGTTTTGGATAAGCAGGGGATTAGCCCCTGTACTCTAGGTAGATGGTGGGGCTGCCACCCTGAGGCCCCCTACCGGGCTTTGCTATTTTCTGTCAGGGTTAACTCCCTTAGCCTTTGGTCACCCAAGACCGACTTGCAAGGCAGCAGGATGTTTTCTGCCAAGGTTAACTGCCTTAGCCTTTGGTCACCCAAGACCAGCCCTGTCAGGGTTCAACTCCCTTAGCCTTTGGTCACCCAAGACCAGCCCTGTCAGGGTTAACTCCCTTAGGCTTTGGTCACCCAAGACCAGCCCTGTCAGGGTTCAACTCCTTTAACCTTTGGTCAACCAAGACCGACCTGTAAGGCAGCAGGATGTCTTATGTCAGGGTTAACTCCCTTAGCCTTTGGTCAGCCAAAACCTGCCTGCAAGGCAGCAGGAGACTTGTGGAGGGCGGGGCTGCCTAATCCCCGTACAGGTGCTTACCTGTCCACTGCCCGGTTAATCGTGTCTCATGATAATGTTCTATGCCTTTTTCTGGCCCTCCTGTTGGCCTCGCAATGAAATGGATAGCTATATCTTTTGGACTTGGTTAAAAAATAATGTTGGTGTGGAAAGCAATGGCAAACTATCACATTATGCCCGCATGTCAAGAAAACTCAGGATTCGGCTAATGATTACCCAACACTCTACAATGTAGGGAAACATTACCTTTTGAGTTATTTTATTAAAGACAGTAAAACAAAACTCTTTGTTTTGAAAAATCTAAAATCCAAGCCTTTGTTTCACCAAGAAAAAAGCTACGTCCCATAATCTCACAAGTTAGCTTGGTTGGTAGTGCGTTCTATTTGTAAAGTGAGGCGATGGATGTCAATGTGGGAGGTCGCGGGTTCGATTGTATTGATGCTCAAAGATTGTTTTCTGCCTTTTTGTTTGTTTGTCTTGTCCTTGTTCCTACGGGGCTGCAACATTATTTCAGGTCCTTATTCATCGCTTTCGAAATGCTCCTTGCCTTATTGTTTGTCTTGACTTACTTACTTTACAAAGAAGAGGCCAGTTGACTTTGAAAGATGAGAACGCAAAAGCCATTACAAAAGAAAGTTAGTATGATTTTACTATTATTAGTATTAGTATTACCTTTACTCCCTTCTTTGTCATCTTTGAACCATTCAACAAGAGACAAGAGGCAAAAAACAGTTCTTCCAAACGGCTGGAAATAAACAGAGGAAAGAGAAAAATGATACCAATTAACTTGAGTGATTGAAAATCCATGAATTCATTTTTTAAAAACTTTTAACAATCTTCCCTTCATGTTAATTCATTATACAGTTGCATACGCTCCACATATCAAATCAAAGCGTGGAGAGAGAGAGAGAGAGAGAGAGAGAGAGAGAGAGAGAGAGAGAGAGAGAGAGAGAGAGAGAGAGAGAGAGAGAGAGAGAGAGAGGGAGAGAGAGAGACAGAGACAGAGACAGAGACAGAGAGACAGAGACAGACAGACAGACAGACACAAAAGAGAGAGATAGGGAGATTATTATTATTACATGTTTAATTACTATTATTATACTATCATTCTTATCTTTATCATTATTGTTCATTATTATTATTAGTTATTAGTTATAATTCTTATCATTATTATTGTCCCTTTATCCAAGTCTTTCATTTAATGACCATAGACTGAAGATTAAAATTGTGTATCTCTTCAAACCTACGCCCCTCACCTACAAAACATTTTATAACAAATAATTTATATGCCTTATGGACAGTTCTCTGCCATAAACTTGTAGATAAATGGTCGTTCTAACCGAATATGCAAAACACAGAAGATCCACATTTTGGTCCCAAGCTCACTAATCCAGGGTCTATCCCCCTCCTTACAACACTCAGGTGTAAAAACCTACCACTACCGCAGGCTAGCATTCTATTCATGAGGCAACATACTATCTCACCACTTTATACTACAGAAACCAGGATACACGAGTATAAAGACAGATTCATAGTCCATATCCCGCACGAGTGCAGGGTCACCAACTATACATCATTTACCCCCTAGCAGGCCATTTCATTCAAAGTTCTCTTCAACTCCCTGGGGAGTATATAATACCAGCTGTATTTTGTGCTAACACTGACAAGATCTTTCTCTATCTATAACTGGGCACTCATTAGCATCTGAGTCAAGTGAGGAAAGAAGAGTAAAGTACCTCTCCTAACAACTAACACTAGTACAATTTTGCGAAAAAAAACCCACCAATGCCAGCTATAAGGTTTGAACCAGTGTCGTGATGATTACAAACTCACAACACTACGGTTTTGCTACAACACCTCCCAGGAAACCAAGATATGCACTGGCTCTATGGATCATAATGGCCTTGGAGAAATTTTACCTTCTTACTTTACTAAGAAGGAGTAATAGTCAATTTCCTTACTTTCGTGACACATTTATAGAGTTGCTAAGCACAGCATCTGTTCGCAACGATGGGCGTGAACGGTAACCACTTTGAATTGGGGCGGAGCCTCAAAGTCATCCTCATCCAGCTTATCATCCATATCAGAGCCTGACTCGTCCTGTGGAAACAAATTGAATCCCTTTATTAAATTTTATGTTACGCTCACTACAAGTTACTGTTAGCGTAAGTAAGATATTTTACTACAAAGAAGAAGAATCTGTCATGTGTTGATGAAGTATCGAACCGCCACACAGGTGACATCAATCCCCAGTCCGAGCATGGGATATTGCTTTTTCTCACCCTTCAGGAAACCCAACAGTGACATGGGAAAATAACTAGCTCTATTCAGACTTGGTCAAAGGAAATTAGCGTGCAAAGCAATGTCAAATTACTATATTGTGTCATATGCCAAAATCAAAACTATACCTACCTTTACAAACAGAGGTCTACGCTAGAATTTTTTATACGTAACAGAACGTAGACACAGTGTTTATGTTCTCTTACGTTTGGGAACAAAACCACTTCCGTTAGGATATTCTCACAATCCAATTTATTTTGAATGAGTGGCTTGGACTTTATTTCTGTTTTTTTCTAGTCCCATTAGGAAATATTGATGATGAAAGATAACTATTCATATAGTGCAGGCAGGAACAGTATTTAACCATATTTCTACAGTATGGCAGATCTATATCCTCAACATCCTGTAAGGCAGCAGGAGACTCATGGAGGGTGAAACTGTGGTATTCCCTATACAGATGCAACCACCTGTCCACATAATAATAATAATAATAATAAAAAAACTTTACTGCCATTTGTAAAGAACAGATGCAAGCATTGGCCTGGAAAATAATAATAATAATAATAATAATGCTTTATTGCCATTTGTAAACAGTGTAAACAGAGTCCATGGGTCAAAGTATAAGTACAAGGCCATTTGCCTAAAAACTGGTACGCCTTTTCACAAAAAATCTGCACACATCAGTCAACATAGCAAATGCAAAAAAAAACCCAATGCATTCTTTAGTGAAAAACAATAAAATATGTACTATGCTTTTATATTTATTATCTTAATATCATATACTCACCTCTAACATAGTAACAGAGAGCTGCTGAAGGACTGTGTATTTAAGTGTAGTAACATAACATGTAATCATATACAACCATAGGCGGATGAAAGCATGATCATTGGTCAACAGAAATTAAAAAGTTTGAATTGATATATAGAAACAGCACAATGCAAAATTAAGTCATTAGCACAAACGTAACCCCCCCCCACCCCTGCCCAGGTTTTTAACTATTAGTACCTCCAATCAAGGCTTTTTAATGAAAAAGCCTGCACGTGAAGATTGTTTTCTCATTGTACCTTTCTCAGCTGTGCTACTAAATTGCTGGATCTGATACAGTAAGTTCTGTAATCAAGTTTACAGGTACTTGGGCTGATGAAGATGACAGAGCTGTTGACGTGTCTTGTTGTATGTCAGTCATTGGTGGTATGGTGTAGGTGAATATGAAGCTACCTCAAGTAGTGTTCTTATTCAAATGTTGTTGTTGTAGTTGTCTGCTTCATGCTCATAAATTTAATGACTTTGCTATATATATGAGCAAATGACTCCCCCTTACCATGCTCTTACTTAATAGTTGTCTTGGGAAATTCCATTAAGGTGGCGAAAATTAAATCTATCTCCGTAGTAAGATATCGGGTCGAGATTGTGACACCAATGATACAGAGAGGAAAATAGTTGCCGTCTTGAGAAGGGGGGAAACAAGCTGATATTTGAATCATCGCTCTCGCATTTACTTTGTGGGTAATTATCATTACAATTTTATTGATTTCGGCAAAACTGATACATTTTAACAAGTCAGGCTGATTGAAAGAATGAATCGAATTCACCTGAACTGGCATAAAAAAAGGACAGGAACTATTAGTGACCAAAGGTGTTGTCTTATTCGGGTGGATTGCACCTGAATAATCACTTCCTTTATTGTATGATCTACTCACAAATGTCTGTTCATAGCCAGACATTTGTATTTCATATCTAAATGAAACATAAGTCTCAGCCCCTTTAAATAACTAACAATATGTGTAATATTCACTTGTACTTGTAGTACAACATTATTTCTTAGCCCCTGGACTTTGGCTTTATAAATCCAACAGCATTTTCTACTCGGTTAATATGAAAAAGAAGAAAAAACAACTACAATGTACTCACATCTGAATCTTGTTGTCGTCTTCTTGACTTGTGTCTTGAGAAGATGATAGGAGGATTGGACAGTGATGAATGCACACCATACACTTCTGATGGTGGTAGCCTGCTCAGCGTTGCCCTGGAAATGCTTCTGGTCCCTGATAGCTTTGGTGGAAATAAATTCTGTGTTACATGACAGTTTTGAGCTCGGTGCTGATATCCTTCTAGCAGCCAAACACTGGGAATTTGTGCCACACGCATATGTAACAGTGTCCGGGTGGTCATTCCGAAATGCATGACAATTCTCATCTTTGTCCTTTCGTGTTTTGCCTCATGGAATTAAAATCTACAATAAATATCACTTGAATATTTAGATATATATATATATATCACTTTCCACTTTTTAAACTTTTGATGGAGTCTTTCAAGAATTATAATTTGAATTGTCTTTTATTTAACATATCATATATGAGATATGTTCACTTGAAACTGCGGAAGTAAAATTTTGTCATAACAAGAGATATGACCATCTGATTTTTAATGTTCATTCATCCCCTAACTTTCAACAGAAATATTCAGCAAAAACTAAATTTTAAGAATTTCAGAAATGCATGCCAAGTCAGATTAAAAATGGAATCCAACAATTAAAAAAGACATGTACAAAAACAATTCATCTTTATGGCACTTAATAAAAAATACAATATCTGACAACTTTCAATTATCTTTCTCCTTCACTGCCTGCTTGCCTTCCAGCCATTCGGAGACACTGAACCAAGGGTTCTCAATGGAGAGGGTGGTAAACATAAGCACTCCCATGATAAGGAAAACGATAAACGTCACTGCCAAAAATTCAAGGCATATAGAAGAAAAACCAAAAAGTAAATGCAGTCCTTCCATACCGCAATGACTAGCTAGCAAATTGTATCACAGGTAGGAAGAGAGGCACGATCTGGAAGAGAAAACAAGAACAAGCAAATCAATGATAAACGACGTGATCTTTTAATTAACATAAAAATTCTTTTAAATTACTATGTACATATACGCCTATCTGATAAATTTAAGGAAACTCAGTAGAAGACAACGACAGAGTCACGAGTGTTTAATAGAAGAGAACCCCCATAGATTGCAAAAGAAAGAACAAACACTGTTTCTGTGTTCTCTGACAGAGTCTCCACTTCCGTATCATTCTTCCTAAGGGCGACTCAACAGCAAGCAATCATGTGCCTCAAAGAAGGTTATCATTCACAAACCAACATTTAAACGCCAAATGTTCAGCGACTGGTCAGAGGCAGCACCTACAGTACCTGTCGGCAGTTGTGTAAGCACTAGTTATATAACAATACAATGTTGTTCTTTTATAACCTTAACTATTGGGAAAATCGTTATGTGTGTCGTCTAGTGTGAGTAAAAATGATGATGAAGACATGATTCCTCATAATACAAGCATCTAGTCGGAAATTGGTCAAGAAAAATAGAAGCTGCTTACTAACGGTATGACTTTAAACTTCAAAGATTGAAATCTGAAGATGCCACACTTTTCAAAATTTCACAAACTCAACTAAAACATTTATAAACATGATTATGAAAAGAAAATTGACCCTCATAACAATTGACATAGCAAGCTCTGATTTACGTTTAAACAATGTGATATCAGCCAACAATAAAAAAAAACATGTCCATCCACATCCATTTCAATTTACAAAATCAACAACAAACGTAGGAGAAACAAAAAGACCAACATAAGTTCTGAACTTCTTAATGTACTTTATTACTCACACCACTCAGAAAAATATGTTTACGGACTGACTTGGAGCATATGAGCATGTATCACATACTCTAACTTTTGTACTTAATTGTAAAGCCATGTACACTTCTTTCTAGCTTGACCACGGTTTGATGTGAATTCTCTGTCCCTTGTTCACCCATTAAGCTGAACCCAAATTTGTGTAGTTTTATATTGTGAAAAGCAATGATGCTCAAGAAGATGTATTGTTGTTTAGTGATTACTTTATTTGGAAAATTTGTCTGTTCGTACAAGCACATGATGTAATTGTCAATGTCTTTATAAATGGATGTTTGGAAATAAATCTGCGTTAATTGGCCTAGTGTGAGAGATAGCCATGTGGATTATACTTAGTGTGCTATTGAATTGGTTAAAAATTAATGCTATTCTATGTTCTTCGTCTATAATTAGAGGTTCTTGTATGCTGCATGTCTCCCTCTCCCCCCAGACCCTCATGATATTCCCCCCAGACAGTTAGTAGCCAAGATCAAAATGCTTCTACAAAATATTCTAACTCTCATTAATATTATTACCTGTGAGGTTTACTGTCCATCCCCATTCCCTCTTTTGAATATTTTTTACAAGGTCTTTCTTAGAACAGATTCCAGATAAACTTTGAGATAGCAAAGGACTGTGGAGCAAGTAAATTAGCTTTTTCATGTTTTTCAGTCAAGATCTGTGAAAATTCTAGGTCCAACGCCAAACGTAATGTTCGTGAACTTCTACAAAATTTTCAACCTGGTTTTTTCAGCTTTTCCTAGTTCTCAATATGTAGTCTGTGTTTGTGTTTCCCGACACCTCGGGCGTTCACGGCCGGTGCCTTTTGATCAGATGACTCGCGCGATCCGGATCGTGTGGATGATTGAAAACCAAAAATTCTGTGAACGCCTTTATACTATCCTTAACTGAACCATTCCTTGGCCTCGACTTATAATTTTAACGAGTGAGGATGATCATTGCCAAAAGATAATCCTTTTTTAAGACTTCCTAAACCTCCCATTGCCAATTATCTTGTCTTTATTTAGGTTAGGTATAATAAATCTGGATTTCAAATTTCCTTTGAACAATTCTCTTTCACATGGAATTAACATGGAATTAAAGAAAACAGAATATAAAAGGTCGTTGACCTCACCTATCTTGTCTTTATTTAAGGTGAAAAAGGACTTATTAAAAAGAGCTAATGGAAATGTCTCGTCAGTCTCAATTGCTGATGGCCGTAAGCACATGGCCGTTCGTAAGCACACGTAGAGTAATCCAAAAACAAAATATTCAAACAAAACACACAAAAATTGATTTCCCAAAGCACAATTTCACAATATTATGTTTTTTTATATCTGCGATGTCAAAGCTATACATGGACCAAATGTTAAGAAGATTCATTAATTAGACTTTAAGAAAGATTAATTGAAGAGTTCAATTTTCTTTGAACAATTCTCTTTATCAGAATTGTCTCACCTACCTTAAGGTGAAAAGGGACATGTGGTCTGTTTTGTGTTCACACCCAAAAATATTCACAAAACACACAAATTGAAAGCAAATTTCACATATCTGCGATGTCAAAGCTATACATGGACCAAATGTTAAAAGATTCATCAATTAGACTTTGAGGAACATTAATTGAAGAGTTCAAGTTAAATGTTGCCAAACTGAAACCTTGCCTCACATGATCATTCAAAAGATAATCCTTTTTTTAGATTCAAAGAACAATTCTCTTTCACATGGAATTAAAGAAAACAGAATATAAAAGGTCGTTGATAAAAAGGTGAAAAAGGACTTATTGAAAAGTCTCAATTGTGACGCACCCAAAAATATTCACAAAACACACAATTGAAAGCAAATTTCACAATATTATGTTTTTTTATATCTGCGATGTCAAAGCTATACATGGACCAAATGTTAAGAAGATTCATTAATTAGACTTTAAGAAAGATTAATTGAAGAGTTCAAGTTATCATTGTCTCCCATTTTTGTGAAACCTGCCATATCTGCAGTCAAAAAATGGACCAAATGTTTTCATTAATTAGACTTTAAGAAAGATTAATTGAAAAGTTCAAGTTATTATTGGGTTCCATAAATGCCTTTAGTTTTTATTTAGAAAAAATTGTGCGTTATGTTATAAATTAAAAAAATCATAACTTCCTTCAAAATTAAGCTAGAGCAATACATTTTACATCAAAACGCTCAGGACAATAAGTTCTTCCAGGATATGTCAGGCATTTGGTTTAGTGTTTTAATGACTTTGAAAAAAATAGTTTACTGTACCTAATCATAAGCAAAACACAAGAACCCAAAATACTGACAAAGTTCCAAGTCCTGAGAGTCTGGACTTTACCCACGTTGTTGTGTAGATATCTAGATCGAGATTCCACCTATCAGTATCAGGTCTGATACTTGAAAATAGAAAGGTGATCATGGGTGAAAGTGAAAGTTCATAGATAGGCCGAAATCTGTGCCCTCAATCCCACTAAGTGCTGAATCCAGAGTGACTTCCCGTTGACAAGCCAGTGTAAAACTGTAATCGGATTAGCAACGACACGGTACAATCCAATAATACAATACATCTTCACCAGTTTTTCTCAAAATAAGGCCTTTTTTTATCAACAGGGAGCCATTTTTCCTCTGTTGTTGCTTGGATTCAACCCGTTATCACAAAAGGTACAATTTAAATTAAAACAAATGTAAACATTAGCAGTTCGATAATAGATCTGATATATCTCTAGATATAGACTCATGTTTGTTTCTTGGGTGTTAAAGTGCTAACACTATCACTAAAAAAAGTTCGTGTGAAAATACCCCATCTCATAAAGATATCCACAAATATACAAGAGAAAATGAAGACAGATGTGAAAAGTCAATCATAGACTACATAATAATTAGCTGTTCTCTATTTTACAGTACAATGGATGCTAGAGTAAGCAGAGGAGCTGGAATATTTAGTGATCATCACCTAGTGGTAGCCAAAATGAGATTATTAACTGAAGAAAACAAACAGAAAAGGAAAGAGAAGAAAGCTACTAGACTCAAAATGGAAGAACTAAATTTAAGCCAATAGTAAAACAGATATATATACCAATCCAGGACAAAAAGATATATCAGTGAAAGGCAGATGGATCTGAAGAAAAGCACAATAGAAGAAACGTGGTAAATATATTTAAGGAAACACTCCTCAGTTGTACTGAAGAGGTATGTGGTAGGAAACAAATTAAATGAGATATATATGAAAAAAACAGCATGGTAGAATGAGAATGTCAAGACTGAAATCAAAGAAAAGAAGGATGCCTGGAAAAAATACTTGCAAACAAAGAGACCAGAGGATAGGATAGATTACGTGAATAAAAGAACTATCGCCAAAGAGGAAGTTAGGAAAGCAAAACAGGAACAGTGGGAAGAGTTTGGACAAAAACTTCAAGAAAGCTATCAAGGAAACCAAAAGCTGTTCTGGGGAGCAATGAAGAGCATTGGAGAAAGACCAAAGCATGCCCAATATGACAAATTAAGAACGCCAAAGGAGAGATAATGAAAGGAGACAGCGAAATCATGGAAACGTGGAGAAAGTATTTTCAACAATTACATTTAATCCCTCCAGAACATATGAAACAAGGAGTACAGATCAATTATTAAGAGTAACAAGTAATCGAGGTGAGACAGCTGAAGATGTAGATATCTCAATGGAAGAACTTCAAACAGCTATAAGAAAAGTAAAATTAGGAAAAGCCCCAGGAGCAGATCAAGTTTGTCTAGAAATGATTAAAAACCAAGGGAGAGAGGCAGACAAACTACTACATTTGTAATATGTCAACAAGCATAGAAGTCCAAACAGGTGCCAGACGACTGGAATAAGGGAACTGTAGTACCAATACACAAGAAAGGATCAACTATGGAATGCTCAAACTATAGAGGTATATATCACTAATTAGCGTACCAGGAAAAGTGTATGCCAGGATTCTGGAAATGAGACTAAGGAAAAGAGTAGAGGATCAGATTGAAGAACACCAGAGTGGATTTAGACCAGGAAGAAGTGTACAAGATCACATATTTACAATTAGACAAATAATAGAAACATTCCTTGAGAGAAACATTGACTTGCACCCGTGTTTTATTGATGTAGAAAAAGCATTTGACACTGAGGAGGGACGAACTATGGCATTCATTAAAAGAACACAACATAGAGCAAAATTTAATAGAAGCCATTAAAAGTTTTTACAATAAACCAACATGTGCAGTGAGAATAGCTGGAAATGTATCAGAAGAATTTGATGTAGATATAGGAGTAAGACAGGGTTGTATCCTAAGTCCTCTTTTATTTGTTAATGTTTTATATTTATATATTAAGTTACTTCATGGTTTTCTTTTATTCTTTCTTTCTCCCTAGATTTGATGTGAGTGTGATTTGAGACATTGGCCGCAGTTTTCATTCGACTTCATGGGGTCTTACCAGAGTTCCTTGCCTGCAGGTGCTCCAGGAAGCCACTTGAGATCCCAGAGAGATGAAGAAATTCCATACACGCAATATTCTATCAGTAAACCAATCGACTCACGTAGGTTTTCACTCATTGTCATGTTTCTTTCTTACCAAGCACGTTTTGTTGGTGTCTTATTGTTTTTATTGCTGGGGTTTTCTTTGTGGCCATGAAATGTGGGCTGTTGGTAGGTGCTGGTAGTTCCTATTTTCCCTCTCTTTGTCATTGTCTATTTTGCTTTATCCTCTTTATTCACTCGTGTGCGGTTGGTGGGGAATTGACGAGTTTGGGACCAAAATGTTCACTTTTTGTTCTTTGCATATTCGGGTAGAACGATCATTTATCTACAAGTGTATGGCATGAACATGTCCATATGGCGTATAATTTTGTTGTTACAAAAATATTTTGTAAGCAAGGGTAGGTGAAACAGTCAAAATTTTGACTTCAATTAATTATCCTAACACTGACTAAGAAAACGGCAGTAAAAATCCTGTGTTGGCAGCTAATCGCCAAATCTGTTAGCACAAGTTTCACTTGGCTTTCGCCGACACCGCACATCGATTTGGCCCAGCGATGTGTGATGTAAGAGATGTTGCGCGTTAGTGTGTATGTAATCACGCGCACAAGCATATTGGTCATTTTGACATCTGTTTTCACAACAGTGCACATCTAAACCTAGATTTACAACTCTCCTTACATTAGTAACAATGCCAGAGATTATCGAAAGAGTAAGGGGGCCGCTACAAGAAGGTAACCCGTCTGAAGCGTTTGCTTTATAATATTTATTTTTTTAATTCTTAACTTGCATTTTCTCGAAATGTAGCCTTTTCACACTGAAATTTTATTTCCTCGTCATTTACTGAACGATTTGTATTATATTTGGCACACATGTTCCCTTTGTCAATGTTAATAGAATGATGTAAGGTTTTTTTTTTATCTTGTAGAGTTTTTGAGAAAATAATTTTTGGAACTCATTGATTTCAGAAAGTGTTTTTAGCCATTTTTGTATATACACGATATATATATTTTTTTAAATTTATTAAAAAAAACACTTTTAAAAATATCAAAAAAATATTGAATGGAAAAGACTATCTGCAAAGGTTTTGAGTAATTTTATTCATAACTAAGAGAGGAGATAAATTTAAAAATTGTCAAAATCCAAGAGGATGGCCGTATCTATGGCAAACCAAGGACGCTACAAACTTTTCAATGATATAGGATAACTGTATTTTGACGGGACAGTTACTCATATATATATTGTAAGCAAATACTCAAACTCCCAACAAAAAAAAATCACTTCAGGAATGGTGTCATTGTAGAATGTAAATAAAAGGGTAGTCCTCATATGAACAAAGTCAATGAGACTTATGTAGCTGTTCATATTCAAATAGTAATTTGATAAAGTTTGATGACAAGCTGCTTGTGCCGACCCTTAACACTAAGTGAAGATTTGAATCTGTGAGAAGAGTTCTGTTCGTTGACTTGTTAATTTTCATTGTTGAGAAAATCTGCTCACAAATCTGGCAAGATGTTTTAAATTTTGAAACTTCTCAGTGAAGACAGACATAAGTTTCAATCAATGGCTTGGCTTCAGAAAGTGTCTCCAAAGAGTTGTTGGCTTGTAAGTCAATGAGTTCCAACTGGAGATTATCGGTGGCTTTTTTCAACGGTACAAGCAAAGGGTCAGCTGAGAGGGTCGAACTCTTGTTCCATTGCCTTGAAATCAGCAAATTATCTCCTAATGAACTCTTCCACCAACACTATCATCTGACTACTGTACTTGTAAGATAGTCATAATTCTTGTGTTGTAACAGCCAGGGGTTCCATAAGTGGGAAGTGAACAAAATTCTGCATCTTCAGCTGCTTGGCAAGAAGAGAAAGCTTCATTTGAAATGATTTCACTTCCACATAATAATAAATCATATGCAAATACACCTTTTCCTTGGAGTTTAGTGTTCAGCTTATTCAGGCTTTGCATGTATATTTCCTCAGGACACGCAAAGTCATAACAATCCATTCTTCTTTATGCATTTACTTTAAAAAGATGTCTTTCATCCAAGAAAAACCATGACAATATAGCTAGACAACACAGCACAGTGAACAAGGACATTTATACGTAACTTACATGCAATACTTGGTGAGACTGTGATACTTGGGCGAATATATACGGGACCTGTTGGACAAGAGTTTAAAAATGGCAATGCATTATAATACATACTTTTACATATATTGTACTGAACAAAACTTGATATGGGGTGTGCATATATGACATTTTACATCACTAGCATCGATCGGAAGTGCCAGTAGCTCAGTTGATAGAGAGTCTGACTATGGTCCAGGAGTGATGCATTCGATTCCCAGGCATGGAAAATTTCTCTTGCTCTCCTGTTGACCCAGCAGCGAAATGGTTAGGTAGGACTCGGCGAAAATAAAGGCGATGTGGAAAGCAATGGCAAACTACTATATATGCCTTGAAAAATCAAGATTTCACTCCTGGTTACCCTATGCCCAAATCTGAGTATGGGACTTGCCTTTCATTTACTTTTAGTATCGATCACTTAAAAACAAAGACAGTTGAATGTGCCTCATGAAACTGCTTGCCAGGCCACATGTGGCTTGCTGGCCGTAGTTTGCCCAGCCCTGCTGCAGAATTATTGCTACTTGCTGCTTTGTGCTTCTTCTTATTTATTTGATGAAAATTAATTATGAAAGAATGATTATTTAACTAATGTGATTAGTCCGCCTGACAGGCAGTAGTGTGTTTGTTGTGCTTTTTAATTCTTAATTTTTCACTGGATATAATTCTGACATTCCGTTTTGAATTTTATATTGTGATATTTGTGAAGAAGTGGCTGTCATTTTAAAATATTTTGGAAGGAGTTTTAACAGATACATTTATAACAGATTTAACTTTTCTACAATGATTTTTCAACCTTTGACCATTTTACCCATGTTATTTGCCATCGCCACAAACTCTGTTCAGTGTGCCATTTAGTAATGCACATGGTTCTATTTTAAAATTTAATCCACGAGGCCGACGCGGTGGGTAGAGAAAGCAGAGGGTTATAAATGTTCAGCTTGACCGTCTGCCACTCTCCCATTGTCATCGAAACCGACCACCACCCTTTTAGATATTTTTACAAACAAATATATCAACATGTTAAATGTAGTACGTGTAACAGTAACTGTGGATGTATTAACAAGGACAGAAAGCAATGGAAAACTACTGTCTATTTTAACCCTTGTCAGGACACTATTTACTCTCAAAACAAATACACGTCAATGCAATCTCACGATGCAACACAAAAAACGCTATGTCACAAAGAAAGTCTCACTATAGCCACATGAAATGTTCGTACATTATGCCAACTAGGAAAACTCGAAAATCTGATACAAGAAATGAATAATTTTAAAATACAAATTCTAGGTGTTGTAGAAATGAGGTACATAGGTGTAGGAAGAGTAACAGAAAATATAGAAAAACGTTGGACTGATTTAACAAAATGCCTAACAGAACCAATCCAGGATATTGTTCCCATAAAAAAACATGGAACAAAAAACAAATGGATGACACAGGAAATATAAGAAATGATGGATAGACAAAACAAGTTGGAAAAGAATAGTATTGAATACAAACAAGCAGACAAACACATAAAGAAAGAGTGCATCAAGGCCAAACAACAATACATAGATATAGAATGCTAACACATTGAAAGACAAAAGGATAAAAACGCAAAAGAATTTCATGAGTCCATTAAAAACTTTGACAGGAAACAGAAACTACGCGAGGAAAATGTGTAAGAGACTCCGGGAAACATCCTAATGAACACTCAAGATATTTTACAACGCTGGGCTGAATATATAGAAAAGTTGTATTCAGATGAGGAAAGAGATAGTAACCAAATAAATTCAGATACAGAAGACATAAGCGGCCAAAAAATACTAAGAGAAGAGTTATCAGCTGCTTGTACAGAGATGAAAAAAGAAAAAGCGGTTGGTCAAGATAGTATTTCTGTCGAAATGATAGATGCCCTAGGAGACCTTGGGGTGGATATTCTAGTCAAGATATTCAATATCATCTATGAGAATGAGGTTTTACCAAACTAGCTTAGAAAGTATGCGTTTATCACTCTACCAAAAAAACCAGGAGCAATATATTGCAATCAACATCGAACCATTAGTAGTATCATGAGTCAGGCAACAAAGATCTTGCTTCGTATTATATTGAAAAGAATGCGAAATAAAATAACACCGCAATTGGGCAAAGAAGAGTTTGGATTTGTAAAGGACAAAGGGACAGTCAACGCTATTTTTACGCTGAAAATGATCATGCAAAGGTCAATTGCAAAACTGAAAAATGTTACCTTTGCTTCATCGACTATTTCAAAGCTCTCGTCTCCATACAACACAAAACCCTCTTCAAAATGTTAAAATCAATAGGAATAGATGATAAAGACCTGGTAAGAAACCTGTATTGGCACCAAACAGCTTGCGTCAAAGGGGATAACGAGACATCAGCTTTTTTTTTAACATCAAGAAAGGAGTGAGACAAGGCTGTGTTCTCTCACCAGACCTCTTCAACTTATATAGCAAAATCATCTTCCGTGAAATTGAAAGCATGATAGGTGTATAAGTATTGGTGGCGTTAACTTGACCAACATAAGATATGCAGTTGATGCCGTGTTAATGACATACACGCCAGATGATGTCCAACAAGTATTAGACAAATTAGTAGAATAGTGAGACAAAAGGATTATTACTGAACATGAAAAAGACAGAATGCGTGGTATCTTGTAAACAAGATGATAACCTGTTCTTCAATTTAACAAGTAGAGAAGAAACTATAAAACAAGTAACACAATTTAAATACCTCGTCGTAATCATAACAAACAACTGCAAAGATACTACTGGAATAAGGCAAAGGATAGCAATAGCAAAACAAACATTGCATAATATTAAGGCTGTTGTCTCCAATTCAAAACTGAAAACAGACACGAAAATACAAACAGTGCAGACATATGTCTTTTCCACACTATTATATGCATGCGAAACGTGGACTTTAGATGCACAATGTCGTAAACGTTTAGAAGCATGTGAAATGTGGATATATAGAAGAATATTGAAAATCCCCTGGACAGCAAAAGTAACAATATGGAAGTTCTAGTGAAAATTGGAAAAGAAAGAGAACTTATGAAAAACATCAAGATAAGGCAAATGAGATTTTTTGGCCATGTGTGGAGACAAAATGGACTAGAAAAACTAGCAACATCTGGATTCATAGAAGGGACAAGAGCTCATGGCAGACAACGTACACCACATATGTAACGGCGTTGAGACAAAACGCGTCCGATATCACCACCAACTCAGATTTTGCAAGAAGCACTGAACACAGAACAACATGGAGAGGGATGGTCGGCAACGTGTTGAATAACGCAAGCCACAAATGATGATGATGATACTAGTCCAAGGCTACACTGCAATAGTTTTGTATGGAATTGTTAAAGTGACAGCAAGTAGCAGCTGAATAAATTGTCCATAGCTTTCCTTCAGATGTCAATAGCAATTTTTTCTTATTTAGATATGAATGAAAGCATACAATGAGTAGTAAGTATAGGTGCCTAGACGTGCGTATATATTTTTTAATATCATACATGTGTATGTACTTTTTGGTATGTGTTTTTGGTAATTTGAAATTCATGAAGTTTTTCTCAAGACTGTTTTCAAAATGTATGATTCTATGGCTCAGACTAAGCAGAAGAATATTTATTCTTCTGAAAGTTTTGTAAGCGTTATCTGAATTACAGAGAGTTGGTTGAACTCAACATATAAAATCACGATGTTCCATTCTTTTACAGATTCCCCTAGGCAATCACCTCGACCCCAAAAACAGCAACGACAACCAGTGAAGCAGGAAAAGGATGGAACGCCCAAGCATGAAATTGTTGTTGTTGCAGACGGTAATATTCCTGTGAAAGACCCAGACCCAGAGCTGACAAAACTAAACACAATTCCAGTTTTCTTTCCAATCATACGTGGGTCTCTCAACGTTCCCATCAGCTCAAGGGAAACAGAACTCCTGGATAAACTTGATCCCAAAACAGTGAGTTGAGGATTCTGTGGAAATCAATGGTACTCTTCTCTCTGCTCTCCTTTCATCTCCTTTCCATTTCCCTTTTCTGTTCTTCCTTTAGACATGCTCTTTAGATTAACGCCTATATAAGTCTGTTTATATATATCACTAGTTTATTATCTAACTGAGGGTCAGTCTGTCTTCTTTGATGGAATTGTCACTTCCTGAAGTTATTGTCGTTTATTTCTTTTGACTTCACTTCACTGAAGCTCCTTTGGTGTTTCATTATCATTACTAAGGGCCTTGTCAAATGGCACTCGGGATCTTGGATTTCTGCATCTTTAATGTCTGTTTCCCCTCAAGGTTACATTTGTCCTTGGTGTGGAGATAAGAGGTCCTCTAGTAATTGTCTTTGAAAATAATACGGTGGTATCCGCCTAAGAACTTGGTCCTCGGGAGACAGAAACAGTGGGTTCTTAGACAGACGACTGAGTTCAAAGGTGAACTCTTTATATTTTTTGCTTCATTATTCATATATTTTGTATTGCCTTTTCCCCTTGACATTTAACATCTGACCAGACTCCAAAAAGATAAGCAGTTTCTGTTCATTAATGTTATCAAGTGTATACATTATGACGGTCTGAAGCTGTGCTTGAAATGATTTTTTGAAAGATATGCAGTCTTTGCCGGTAGATAGATCTAGCCTCCAGCGAGCTGAGCAGCCTGATGTCACTGTAGTTGGGTCTTGTCCTTAAACCGATGAACAACAAATAAAAACCCAAACGATAACAAACAAGAAACAAAACAAAAGAATTAATTTCCAAATCAAGATTGGCAATTGCACCTTCGCTGAAATGTATAATGCTTGTATTTTGTTGGAAACTACTTGCTCTCTCTCTCTTTTTTCTCTCTCTCTCTCTCTCACCCCTCCCTCCCTCCCTCCCTCCCTCTCTATCTCTCTCTATATATATAATTAATATATACATATACATATAAAGATATATTATAAATAAGTAATGCTTTGGAAAGAATCGGCCTCTTCTTATTTTTTGGTTCTTGTTTTGACTCAAATTGACTAGAATTTATATTATATGGGAATTCTCGAGTTTTGTCATGGTCTATGTAAATATAAATAATATCTATATACATGCATGTTCTTTGTGTTTATGACTCAATATGCGATAATTTTAACATTATGTAAATATTCATTTTTAGCATTTCTATATATGATATTGCCACATGTAACACATATGTTTTACGTAAGCTTGTTAAGCGCCTAGAGCTTGTTGATTTTAAATGGGAAAAGGCGCTCTTATAAATGTTTATTATTATTAATTATTATTAGTGTATTATTATTCACATTATTATATATATCGTCTTACTCAATTCTTGAGTATCATGTCAGCACTCGTGATTATGAATTTAACCTTAACTCACTATACCCTTGATCTAAGGTTACATCTTGTTGACTCTGCATAAATATTTTACCAATTTTTAAAAACCAAGCACATCAGGAAGCAACAAAACTAATTTTAGTTGATTTGTATATTAGAGAAGCTCTTCTTTCATTCTGTATTTTGTTATATTTTATTCCCTTCAATGGATATTCCAGGTGCAAAGGGAAATCCCATCTTGATTCTATCATTGTTAGGATTGAAAAGTGGAGAAAGTTATACCATTAATATTTATATTACAGTTGAATGACTTAATTTAATTTTGATTTTGAATTGATATATTACATATGCTGATTTTACATCGTTTCAATACACTTCCCCATGAGTATGAGTTAATTGTGATCTTTACTTTTCTATCCCAGTATTCCCAACTAAATTTGACCTTATTTTGAATAATCTGCAGGTCCTACAGCTTTGTATCCGATATCAGGAACACCTGAAACAGCTGTCTGAGGCTGTGGCATTCGACCAAAATGCACTTTGCATTCGAATTAAAGAGGTAGGCCATGGATTGTAATTTTCATTAACAGTGAACAGGTCTAAAAGAACAGCTCATCATGTTATGAAAGTGCACATGTTACAAATGTTAAGAAGTCTGTTGATGATATAAAGAAAAAGAAAAAGAAATCCAACATGTTATATATGAAACAGTATTGCAATTATGCATGCTATGTAAAAGCCCTTAAGGCCTATAGAGCCGGAGCTTATCCCGGTCTCTATAGCGTGAAGCGGAACAGGTGACGATAATCACCTCCTGGCCAGGGCGCTAGTCTGATGCAGGTTTTACTCCCAAGCTAGTGCTTATACCCATTTGCACCTGGGTAGAGTGGGGAAAAGGCGTGTTAAGTGTCTTTCCCAAGGAACACAACGTCGGACTTGGCTTTGCTCGGATTCAAACTCAATACGTCATGATCCCCACTCCAGCAGCCTGACCGCTCGGCCACCAATGCCATGCATGCTATATATGATAACGTTTAATGTTAAAAAAAGCAATCAGGAGTGAGGAAAAGGGAAAAGTATAGAGAAGAAGCTCTTTCAGTGAGTGTTTTGTAAATGTGGTCTAGTTACTTTTATGGCGACTGTGGCTTACGTTGCAAATTCTAATGTTATATATTGAATCCTAAGTCCAGGGATTTCATCTTGCTATCTGGACATAGCATTCCACCTTGTTGTTCAGACACAGGATTCCGTTTTGTTGTCTAGCCTTAGGATTCAATGTTTTCTGGACTAAGTATTCCATCTTGATGTCTGGACAGGATTCCATGTTTTTGTCTGGACAGGATTCCATCTTGATGTCTGGATAGGATTCCATGTTTTTGTCTGGACAGGATTCCATCTTGTTGTCTGTACAGGATTCCATGTTTTCTAGACTTAGGATTCCACTTTGTTGTCTAGACTTACGATTCCATGTTTTTGTCTGGGCTTAAGATTCCGTCTTGTTGTCTTGACTTAGGATTCCATGTTTTTTTGACTTAGGATTCCACTTTATTATCTGGACACGATTCCATGTTTTTGTCTGGATTTAAGATTCCATCTTGTTGTCTGGACAGGATTCTATCTTCATGTTTGAACTTTAAGATTCCATCTTCATGTCTAGACTTAGGATTCCATGTTTTTGTCTGGACAGGATTCCATCTTGATGTCTGGACTTAGGATTCCATGTTTTTGTCTGGACTTAGGTTTCCATCTGGATGTCTGGACTTAGGATTCCATTTTGATGTCTAGACAGTATTCCATCTTGATGTCTGAACTTAGGATTCCATCTTGATATCTAAGGATTGCATGTTTTTGTCTGGACTTAAGATTCCATCTTGATATCTGGACAGAATTCCATGTTGATGTCTGGACTTAGGATTCCATGTTTTTGTCTGGACTTAGGATTCCATCTGGATGTCTGGACTTAGGATTCCATCTGGATGTCTGGACTTAGGATTCCATTTTGATGTCTAGACTTAAGATTCCATCTTGATGTCTGGACAGGATTATATCTTGATGTCTGGACTTAGGATTCCATCTTGATTTCTGGACTTAGGATTCCACCTTTTTGTCTGGACTTAGGATTCCATGTTGTTGTCTAGACTTATAAACCCAGTTTATGCTCAATACCGGGTAAGGTCCAAATTGGGCACTCAGCAGTCCAGAGGCAAGGTGTCGGCCTCTCAACCAAAATGTAGTGGGTTCGAACCCCACCAAATTTTCTCCATTTCTTTTGAGTAAAATCAACCCCGCTGACCACAGTAAAGGAAGTTGAAAATATGCAGCGGTGCTAAAGTGGGAGTAATAATAGGGGGACGACTTGGGCCAGGCAAGCGGGCTTCAAGTTTTCTTCCTATTATTACTCTCACTTTAGCACCACTGACCATAGGCATAACAGTGGGAAATACACATTGGCGATGCTAAAGCGGGAGTAATATTAGAGCTCCCCCCCCCCACCCCCCTTGAACTCCCTCCCCCTAGTTTCTTCAAGAAGATGATAAAACTGGGAAAGAGAACCAGTAAGGAGGCAAAATAATAATATTATTATTATTATTATTATTACCTGCCATCAGAAAAGAAGTATTACGTTAATTCAGATATTTTGAAGAAGAATACGGCAGTCACAAACAGTATAAGTACATTTATATATCGACATGGGAACACTGTTTATATTCATGTTTCTGCCTCCCCCCCCACCTGTCTAGGCTTAGGATTTCATCGTGTTGTCTAGACTTAGATTTCATCTTGTTGTCTTGACCTGGGATTCCATCTTGTTGTCTAGACTTAGGATTTCATCTTGTTGTCTAGATTTAGGATTTCATCTTGTTGTCTAGACTTAGGATTGCATCTTGTTTTCTAGATTTTCCATCTTGTTGTCTAGACTTAGGATTTCATCTTGTTGTCTAGATTTAGGATTCCATCTTGTTGTCTAGACTTAGGATTGCATCTTGTTTTCTAGACCTAGGATTTTGTCTTGCTGCCTAGACCTAGGATTGCATCTTGTTGTCTAGATCTAGGATTTCATTTTTTTATCTAGACCTAGAATTCCATCTTGTTTTCTAGACCTAGGATTCCATCTTATTGTCTAGATCTAGGATTCCATCTTGTTACTTAGACCTAGGATTCCACCTTGTTGTGTGGACTTAGTATTCCATCTTGTTGTCTGGAATTAGGGTTCCATGCTGTTGTCTTGATCTAAAGTTCCATCTTTCTTTTTTATTTTTAGGCCTAAAATTTCATCTTGTTGTTAGGGCCAAAGACTTTTACAGTCTTTTTGTTTTAATTAGCAGATCGGAAAATGACAAGAGTAACGTTTAGATGGTTTATATCAAGGAAGAGCAAAAGATAAAGATGTACAAGGGCATGCTCATCATCATTAAACTGTGTCCATCTCCTTCAATGTTCTTCTCAATTTCCTTAGGAGCACACCGTACAGCAGCATGTTGGTCATTTCTTATCAACACTCTGACAAAGATCTTTCTCTATCTATAGCTGGGTATTCATCATCACCTGATTGATGTGAGGAAAGCGGAGGGAAGTACTTTTCCTAAGAGTACAACTTGTGATAAAACACCTGGACAAGCCATGCGTCTTGAACCAGTGTTGTCATGATTACAAACTTACAAAGTTAAAGTTTTGCTACACCTCTAAGAGCTGCGTTCTCTGTCTCAATGGATTTTCTCGGAGTAAAAGGAAATTCTTCCTCTGATATCATAGGTGTAGTGTAATGGAGGTCATATCAATATTATCATCATATGGGTTGACTACATGTTTCTTTTTTCTTTTGCTCCTCATCGACTATCTTTAGATTGACCACACAATCAACGTTCTCATGAGTGCCCTGAACGAACGACAGAAAAAATATTCAAAGTACGTCGAGCAGTTTGGAAGAGTAGCGGAGACGGTCACAACATTGAGAAAGATTCAGCATTCAATGAATGAAGTCATTCCAGCAATGGACAGGTTGAATCAAATGTTGCCTCCGTCTGAACAGCTGGAAACGTTTCAGTTCCCATCTAAATAAACTTTAGCCTCATATCACTGATTTATGGGCTGAATAAGGCTCCAGATCGTCTTCTAAGGTATTGCCAGCCATTCTTGTTGTAAAGCAGCTTCAAATTCCTAATAAGTCTGAAAAGAGTGTAGCCTATATCTAGCCTTTTGGTCAAAGTTATCCCACAGACGTTCAATGGGGTTGAGGTCGAGTGATCTGGCCCAACTTCCAGTTTATAAATTATACTTTTTGAAAAATGTGTACAAAGAATAGTGAGACACAAACAAAAATTACTGAGGCAATTTGGGGTAACAGAACTTTTGTAACTAACATAGTATACATACAATATTTTGTCTGTCAGTCTGGGTTCTCACAGTTTCTGCCCTGCAAATTCCAACCATCGGCCATCGCCACTTGAAGCTAGCTTTAAGCTTTACTTGAGCCAATTGGCCGTAAACATAGACTGTGTGCGCGAGTTATGCCTGCGCCTGGTGCAGCTAGACACACCCATATGTGCGTAATTTTTTTTGCGCCGCCCGGTAAACAAAGACCATGCGTGTCTAAAGTGAGTGCGAAACTAACTGTGTCGGTGCAATGTACACGGTTTCTAAGTGACTTACAGCGCATGCGTATTGCCCATAATGGTAACATTTCCTTCATGGAGTCTACTTTTGAAATCAGATTCAATCGATTTGAAACCTCATTTGAGATTTGACTTCAGACGAAGAACAGTTCACGACAGAAATCCAACACTTTCAAAGTTGACATGGCACGAAAATGTGTAGGAAGAGATTAAGATCCAGAAATTTAGAGCTATCTTGGTCTACCATTAATTATCCAGGTCAAACACTTGCTCAGCTTTCTGCTGAAATTAGGCCTACCTCATCCACATAAATCCAATCCATAAACATAACCTCAATATGGAAACTGACATGTCAATCTCGTCATCCTCTCTTCTCTGCTCTTCTGTTCGTCTTTTTTGTTTTCATTGTCATTGTTGTCTTCACTTGCTTATCCTCACCATTTTCTTCAATTTCTTTTAGATCTTTGTCACCTCTTTTTACCTTTTTCGTTTTCTCGGTTTTTGTCATATTTCTTCAAATTTTCATACTTTCCGTCCGTCGCTGTTCATCAATTATTTCGTCTTATCTGTCTTTTATTCAATTCTTTCATCTTTGCCGTCTATCGTCAATTATTTTGTCTCTTCCGTCTTCCTTCAATTTTTTCGTCTTCTTCGTCTTTACTGTCTTTCTTCAATTTTTTCGACTTCTCCTATTTCGGCCATCTTTCTTAGATATTTTCTTCTTCTCCGTCTCTTTTCAATCGTTTCATCTTTTCCGCCCTTCTTCAATTTTTTCGTCATCTCTGTCTTGTCCAACTTTATTAACTTTTTTCATCTTCTCCATCTTTGCCGTCTTTGTTCAATTTTTTCGTCTTTTCCGTCTCTTTCACTTTTCTTCAATTATTTCGCCTTCTCCATCTTTTTTCAACTTTTTCATCTTCTCGCGGTTTTTTATTTCTTTTCATCTTCTCCGTCTTTGTCGCCTTTCTCTATCTTTTGCATTTATCGCCTTTGTCATCATTTTTCATCTTTTGTATTTTCATCTTTATTTATTTTATCTTTGTCATCTTTCTTTTTACCTTCATGCCTTTGTAGCCTTTTTTCACCTGTTTTTTTTTTCTGTTATGCCTTTGTCACATTTCTCCGTTTTTGTTTGTTTTCTCCACCTTTCTTAATTTCTTTAGTCTTCTCTGTCTCTGTCGCCTTATTCAAAGAAAGAATGACCTTAAATTTTCAATTCATATCAAATTCTGAATCTTCATGTATTTTGGTCTTATGAGGCCTATGACTAGACCAATTTTCAAGTCGAATAATAGCTTTTATAGTAGGCCTCCAGAACCTGCACTCGATCTGCATATTTTGAAAAAAAAACCCAAAAAACTAGATCTAGACCTAGTTGCTACTCCTACAATAAAGAAAAGGACCCATGAGATGAAGAAAAACATGAAAAATAACTAGCAGTCGTGTTGAAATTCTTTTTTATTTTCAATTTAGAGCTGAAATTTGTTTTCTCTTATCTCCCATTGACAAAATTTGTGCGTAACTAGTGTTAATACAGCTCTTCACGGGCGCAACTTGCGCTGGCTTTTTAGACCGCATTTGCGCATGCGCTGGACTTAAGCGTGGTTTGTGTTTACCCCTACGCACGCTTCTGTAGTCACTGACAGTAGCACAACTTGCGCACGATCTATGTTTACAGTCCAACGAGCGGAAAAAAACTAATGAAAATAGACAAATTTTAAAGGCATCCCTCACCTACAAGGAAAAAGCCAGTCTTCACATCACAAGTTTGGCAAGAGGAACACGGGATAATCCGACCTTTGCACTACAATGTTTGTTAAGGGCAAGAGGGAAAAAAACAAGGCATAGTGCCACAAGCATTAATGGAAGACTTTTGAAATGGAAATGAAACTCAGAGGTTCCTTTGAAGACATTACGTAAAGTTCAAGTGTCAAACTCTTTTACTGGAAAGAAAGTGATATAGGCAAAATGCAGAAAATTGTTCCCTGTTGAAATCTTTGAGAGTAGCTAGCTGATGATGGTGGATGCTACTGTGCCATCATTTGGGCAAAAAAGTTGTTATGTTAAGATCAAGCCTATGGGCCATTTTTGATCATCAAATTTTTTTCTTTTTATACCTCATGTCATCGGCTGTGTACATCAGGTAGACAAGTGCAACAGTTATGGCTGGTTTTATGCATGGATATTTTCTTATTGTAAACAATTGACAGCAATAAGTATGGACGGTAGTGAATACATGGTGACAATGATGTGGTGAGAAGAGTACATGTATGTTGAAAGTGATATGAGGAAAGTGATATGATGAAAATTATATGGTGAAAATGGTAGGTTGAAAATGTATTGTTAAAATGATATGAAAATAATACAATGAAAAGGGTACATGTATTGTGAAAATATTACAGTGAAAATGTGTGGCAAAAGTGATAAAAATTGTGTGATGAAAAAGAAAACTTTAATTTGCTTGAATATGATGTTATCTAATTTTAGAGTTAAGTGAGTATATATTGTATGCTTATGTTGCATGTTTCTTAAATGATAAATTGTTGTATATTAGAAATATTGTTTGATCTCTTTGATGCCAATGACTAACTGTATGCTGTTTGCGATGCATGTACAAGGCGTTCTGTGTTATCACAAAATTTCTTGAAGTTAACATTATAATAAAAAGGAAATGACTTTCTATTAAGTTCTATTAATTGTTCTTCATTTTGTTCATTTTCTATGTGTCCTAGTTTGTATTTGTGTTTTGTACTTGATTTATCAGTTTTAGTGGGGGGGGGTTCTTGGCTGGGTGGGGGGGGGGGGGAGGTTTGTTTAGTTGTGGTTGCTTTTTCTTAAATTGTCAAGTTATAGTCCTGACTCCGAAAACAACTCGAGAAAATTATTCAACCGTTGGCAGGGCTTGAACCCACAACATTTGATTTGAAAGGCCGACATCTTGCCTCTAGACTACTGAGTGCCCCCATTTCCAATGTAAAGAAGATAAAGATAAAGATGGATTTATAGTCCATATCCCCACACAAGTGCAGGCTCACCGACTGTACATCATTTATCCCCCAAGCAGGCCATTTCATTCAGTCCTTCTCAACTCCTTTTGGAGCATACAGAACGCGAAAACTGACTAAGATCTTTCTCTACTTATAGCATAGCAAAGTACTCATTCACACCTGAATCAAGTGAAGAAAGTAGAGTGAAGTACCTTTTCTAAGAGCATAACGTTGTGAAAAAACCTACCTGTACCCGTGCCTTCGTGGCGCTTGCACCAATGTAGTCGTGATTACAAGCTCCCAACATTTTGCTTGGGCTACAACGCCCCATTGTAGTATTGCGAAGCATGGATACTGAACAGAGTGGATAGTAATAGTAGAACAATAACAACCTTTGGAATGGGTGTTACCGAAAAGTATAAGAATATATCCTGGACCAAAAAAGTAACTTGGTTCAAGCAATCACTAATGAGGAGTGTAATTTTACTGTCCATGACCAGCGAAGTCTTCAGCTTAGCTAGATCCAGCCCCACCCCCTCTCTCACACACACACATACACGCACATACACATACACCAAACACACACATACACAAACCAAAGCTGGACAAACGCTCCAGACAGTGGGTAAGTTTATACTATTTATATAGAGAACGCGAGTGATGGGATGTAAAACTCGCGCCGAATCACTGGTGTGGGTAGTGTAGATAGCAAAGGCGGGTGAAGGCAAGCCGAATGACACAAAGAAAATGCAAAATGGCTTCCTCGTTCAAAGAAGACTTTTTGCTGCTCCTAGACATCATTTTGCCAAAGCTTCTACTGCCGAATGTTAGAAGTAGGAGTACAAGTGTCCATGAAATAAATAAGAGAAGGCCCAATGATGGTGAATGTCACCTTTTTCATCAGCTAAAATTACATCCAGATAGATTTCGTTCCTGTACACGGATGAATCAGAGCACATTTGATTACATTTCGAAGAAGGTGGAATCCAAGTTGAGCAAATCTTGGTGCAACTGGCACGAACCTGTCTTGCCTGAGGAACGGCTGGTCGTCACCTTGAGGTAAATGATGCACAACTGACCTACCGGTACGAAAGTTTATATAGGTGTTTAAGAAATTTTAATGGTTGTGCATGATATATGTGTTTTATATTTCATAGGTTAAATTTGGCACTTATTTTGGGTATTGTCCATTGTCAACGCAAATTGAAACTTTGAATGTTCAAAATGTAAACACAGGAAGCATTCCAATCCCTTTTCCTTGTAATCATCATCATCATCATTATCATCATCATCATCATCATGATCGTCACCACTACAGTACCATTTCTACCACCACCATCAGCGCCTACAACAACAAGAATAACAACAACAACAACGACGGCGATAATGATAAAATGTATCAACACAGAAGAAATTGTATCAAAATTGTGACGTTATTATTGAATAACACAAAAAATTCCCTTTTGTGAAAAGTGTGAGGATTGTATTAAAATGGAAATCATATCAATTAATGCATTGCTGTCATACTGGTAGTTGTGGTCTGATGAAACTGACTGGTAGGACCCGTAGAACGGTAATGGTGATGTTGCTGGTGGCCTTTGTTCTCGATATTGTTCATAAGGATTTTCCGAAGGGTGGGTAATCATGTGATCCATGGAGGTGAACTCATCAATAAGTAGTTGAACCCTACTACGAAATGTCATTTTCCTTTCCTGCGGAATGCGCTTGATGTATGGAAGAAGATATTTCAAGAAGAGAAGGTCATTGTCGTTGCTTTCGTCAATTGGGTTCGATCTGCGAGTAAGTGGATTTTTTGCTGCTCCAGATCAAGTAGTTTTTCGTATTGACTGAACGCATCAGTTTTTCCTTTTTTAAACCTCTGGTAGGAGGTGTTGGTGTCTGAACTGGTTTCGGTAAGGGATTTGTAGCTCCAGATACCATGCCATCAGTGAGATCAGTGATGTCGAGGTTGGTAAGTTCTGGACCGACGATTTCAGCTTCATGATCAGTGTTTGTTGACTCTTGGAAGCTGTTCAGGAGTCGTCTGCTTGACTAACTTCGTGGTTGATATCGTTGACAAGACTACTTAGAGAGCCAGAGCAGCTTCTCGTTGCCACAATATCCTTTAGGCATAGTAATTGATTAAAATACTGCCATTTTGACATTAAGGACAGATCGCCAGCACCGTCTCCTGAACAAGTCACATGTCTCTTTGAGTACTCTGTCCCAAAGTAGTCCCGCAGATTCTTCCACTTTTTTCAACACCGCATCTGCAAGAACACAAAAAATACACACACACACACACACACACACACACACACACACACATATATATATATATATATATATATATATATATTCTGAAACGTTTTTGTTTCCGTTTTTTTTCCTTTTTTTTTTTTTGCTTATAGATATTCTTTTTAAATTGATTAAACTGCAAATAATGTTGATGCATTATTATTTCAGATTCCTCATAACTGGAGCATCGTTCGGATCCCTGGCGTTCTCATTTCGAATGGATACCATTACAGTAGGTGCTATTGTATCAGAAATAGTTGACATTCTATGGGATAAATTGCAACCACTGCACATGCCTGCCCCATCACGAGAATTGTTCAAATCAATCGCTGATGAAGTGTGGGATATCTGGAACTTTCCCAATTGCATTGGGGCGCTGGACGGGAAGCATGTTCGAATTAAATGTCCAAAAACTCAGGGTCTATGTTTTATAACTATAAGAAACTTTTCTCCATTGTTCTCCAGGCCCTTGTGGATGCAAATTAAAGATTTATTGTGATCGATGTGGGAGGTTAAGGTAAGTTGAACGATGGTGGAACATTCCAAGCTTCTAGTCTTTATAAAGCCATGTTGAATGGACAGATGGAAATTCCGGAGCCAGCAACCCTGCCAGACTCAAACGATGTGGCACCCTTTGTGTTTGTCGCCAATGAGGCTTACCCCTTGATGCATTGTCTATTGAAACCATATGGGGGAAACGGCAGTTATAAGTTGGTCAACATCCATTTTTTGGAATCGGATCTGTGTCATAAAAAGAAGGGCAAAAGTACACGTCAATTACACACTGTCGCGCGACTCGGCGCGAGACGCGGGAAAAGAATTAACATTTGGTTCTGGTAACTTTTCTCGCGCAGCGGCAATTTCATCGCGTCACGAGACACGCGTTATATAATGTGTGCTTGCAAAAAAGAGTGCAACACATTACTCGCGTGTGTCACATCGCGCGTGCGATTTCTCGCCACTCGCGTCCTCTATAAACTTACCTTAACACTAGTAGCAGTGACAGCAGGGCCAAGCTCACAACAGGAAATAAGAAACGCGAAACCCGATACATGGCACACGTGGAGACAAAAAATTGGACGAAAGTCTCACAGAAGAACTTGGTGGCTAAGAGACAGGGTGTCGCTGTCAATCTCTCAACTAGAAAAAGGTCATGAGTTCGTGTCAGATAGGCAGAAAACTTTTCTCGAGGTTTTCACGTGAAACCTACCTCCTGTTCCAGGTAGGCGGATCGACACCTAGTCCCTTCGGAGACGGATGGATAAAGGGGTGCCCTTGTGTAGATCACAACCTGATGTCCCTTGCGTGCTCTGTTAACGATAAATTATTTGTCTTATTGTAATGTTTCTGTCAAAAAATGTTTTAATTATTTGTCTTATTGTAAATTATGTAGTCTTGTACCCTTCTCCTGACCTGATTCCGCTCTGATGTTCTTCAATTTGATCTTTTACTCTTTTCCTCAGATTCATTTCTAATGTCTTGGCATACGCTTTTCCTGGTACGCTAAGTAGTGATATCCTTATACAGTTTGATTATTCCACAGTTGATCCTTACTTGTGTATTATTGGTACTATCGTTGCACTTTTCCAGTCATCTGGCACATGTTTTGACTTCCATACTTATTGACATTTTGAAAAAATAGTTTGTCTGTCTCTGTTTCTTGGTTATGAATCATTTCTGGATAAATTTGATCTTCTCCTGGGGCCTTTCCTAGTTTAACTTTTCGTATAGCTGTGTGGCTGTCTTCCATTGTGATAGCTACACCTTCAGTTATCTCATCTGGATTATTTGTTATTCTTGTTGGTCGATCTGTGCTCCTTGTTATGTAATTGCTGTAAGGACTTTCTCAACGTTTCCACGGTTTTGTTGTCTTCCTTCATTATTTCTTCTTTGGATTTCCTTGTCTTCTTTGGTGTTTTTAAGTTGTCTAATTGGATGATTTTCATTGCTCTCCAGAACAGCTTTTGATTTCCTTGTCAGCTTTCTCGAAGTCTTTGTCTAAACTCTTTCCACTGTTTCTGTTTTGCTTTCCTTACTTCCTATTTGGCGATAGTTCTTTTACTCATGTAATGTATCTTATCTTCTGGCCTTTTCGTTTTCATTTCCTTTAATTTGTTTCCTACCACAGACCTCTTCAGTACTGCTGTGGCGTGTTTCCTTATACAGTTGCCTCTTTTTTTATGTACTGTTCTCTCAGATCAATTTACTTTTCACTGGCAAAATATGACAATAAGTGACAACGCCACTAATAAAGACAGAACAAACACGTGACGTTTCGGGTATAACCCTTCATCAGACAACAAACGAGAAACATCTAGAATCTCGACCCTGATTTCAATGAAAATGTTCCGTTACCATGTTGGCAAAACTTTGAAAGAAAATGAGAAAAAATGATGCCAGTTAGCACTCAATGTTTTGGCGTCAGCTAGTGCTAACTGGCATTTTTTAAATTTCAGATAAGTTGTTTACTCTCTTTTTCTCTGTCATCGATACTCGCCCATCTCTCTCTTTCTTCACCCTACTCTCCCCCGTCTGTGTCTTTGATTGCTCCCTCCCTCTCTCCCTCCCTCTTTTCTCTCTCTACCTCGCCCATCTCTCTCTCCTTTCTATTGATTGTCTCATCATTTCTTCTTTCTTAATTGATATGTACATGTGCTCATATTTTAAATGAAAAATTACTTGACGAAGTGAAACAGAATATCTTATTTTCATGAATAGGCATGTACATCATATCTAGTCTTACACACACATACATAAATCGTATTTTTTCGTTCTTGTTTCCCCATACTCATCTCCGTCAAGACAATTGACCTGGAAACTTTTTCCCTTTCTTTCTTCCCATGTCATTCTTTTGTCTGTCGTCTGTCTATCTGTCTGTCTGTCTGTCTGTCTGTCTGTCTCTCTCTCTCTCTCTCTCTCTGTATCTTCTCTCTTCTTCTCTCTCTCTCTCTCTCTCTCTGTCTCTCTCTCTCTCTCTCTCCCCCTCTCTCTCTCCCCTCCTCCTCCTTTCTCTCTGTCTGTCTGTCTGTCTGTATGTCTGTCTGTTTGTCTGTCTGTCTGTCTGTCTGTCTGTCTCTCTCTCTCTCTCTCTGTCTCTCTCTCTCTCTCTCTCTCTCTCTCTCTCTCTCTCTCTCTCTCTCTCTCTCTCTCTCTCCCTCTCCTCTCTCTCTCTCTCTCTCTGTCTCTCTCTGTCTGTCCTCATTTCCTTTCTCACTCTGTCTGTCTGTTTGTCTCTCTCTGTTTCAGTACCTCACTCCATATCTCTGTCCTCTATGTCTGTCTCTCCCTCTGTATGTCTGTCTCCCTGTCTTTCTGTCTGTCTGTCTCTCTCTCTGTCTCTCTCTCTCTCTCTCTCTCTCTCTCTCTCCCCTCTCTCTCTCTCTCTTTCTCTCGTTCTCCTTCTCACCTTTTATTCTCTCCTCGCTCGTCTCTTTCTATTTCATTCTAGATCTCTCCTTCTCTCTCGCTCATACTCTTTTCCTGTCCTCCCCTCTGTTACGTTTCTATCTACCCTGTTTTCTTTCTTTCTTTCTCCTTTAAAAACAATATTTTTTCTTTGATTCTCACATTGTGTCTCTAGATCTGAACGATGAAGGGTTCCACTGTCTGTTCTGTCTCTATTAGTCGAGTTGTCACTTATTGTCTCTTCGCCTCTGACTTTACTCCTGTGGCTCTCTTCTCCCCACTCCTTCACACTTTGGTTCTTCTATTTTGAATTTACGCTTGTTTTCCTCCATATTAATCATCACTGTGTCTCTGTTCTCAGGTCTTCCGGTCAATTCTATTTCTTCCTGCTTTCATCCATTGTACTGTTTTGTTTTCTACTGTAGTCTATGATTGACTTTTTCACTTCTTTGTCTTCATTAAATCTTTTCACATTCTTGATGTGGTTAAATTGTTGTCTTAGGGACAAGCAAGTCTATTATTTCCGTCAGAATTTGTCTATTCTCTATGCTGTGAGACCTTTTCATTGAAATCTGGCAAAAAAATCTACTAAAACCATTAGCTTGTTTTAGAAATAGATTCTCTTAGCAGATTTGAAATGGATTTCCATTTTTCTCCTTTAATGGCTTCTTATTTGTGTCCCGAAAAACGTGTCTTTTTAAAGTCATGATTTAAACTTGTATTGTTTGAGGTTCTGTGATTTACAAAAATAGTCAGCAAAAAACAGAGAGAAGCTCAAAAAGCTTGTCAGATTCTTAATTTTGGCATCTTGAAAACAAACAAATGTTCTCTTCTCGTTTTTGAAATTGGTGAAGAAAATTCTGTTCCTTAGGAGCAATGTTTGTCTCCTGTCTCTGTTTCTTCTCTTTTTTTCCTGCAGAAATGAAACTGTTTCATTTATCAATATTTAATGTTCTTTGAATTTTCCCCCACTCTTTCTGGGGTGATCTTTGTTAAGAAAGGAAGAAGTAGGAGTTACTGTACCACCAATATGCTTTATCACCCCCTCCCCCATCCTGCCTGATCAAGTTTGACCTTTACTTGTGTCTCCTTGTTCATCTTCTTCTTCTTCTTCTCATTAATAATAGGTGGGTCCTACTTTAGCACCAGCAGCAGCACAGCAGCAGCATTTTTCTTTCTTACCTTCACTATTACTATTATTATTATTATTATTATTATTATTATTATTATTATTTTTATTATCCATGAGACAGTTCCTCTTAATTCAGCATGTAAGCGAGTTTGGGCAAGGTGTATGCAATCAAATAACGTCATATAATCTCGGAAAGAGTGTTCATTTTTCATGTCTCGCTTAATTCAAAGAATTGGTTAGCCAGGATGTTGCCAATAAGTTAGTAGGCTATGAACCCCGCTCTGCTCCGTGAGTGAACAAGGACTTGAAGAAATAAAAAAATTACCTTTTCGAGTATAACTGATCAGTGAGCCTTAAGGGGGCATAGATAGTTAATACGACCGCTCTGATCTTCTAACGCACCTCTGCCTAATGCCGTCTTGTACGAGACGTTTACGCCGTCGATGTATCATCCAATATAAAGCAAGTGTTTTTGCCGAGATGATCGATGTAACTTCCAGCATGAAATGTGGAATTCGAATATAACTGCAGATAGTCACTACACCGGTTTTTGTAATACAAGCATTTCCCAAATAGCCCAAGAGCCCGTTGCGGTGTCTGCAAGGGAGAAAAAACAAATAATAACACTTGTCATGTGATAAAAAAGTGAAGAACACGTTCCAATTGATTTGATTTACCCACATCCACAACCTAATAATTTGATAAACGATTGCCCTGTAAACAGCCAAATGATCGTTAACGTGCACAGAGTGATGTGGTCTACGCACAGAACCTCCTTTTTTATTGTCTGTCTCAATAGAAGTAGGTATCGATCTACCTACCTGACCAGTGTGTGTGTGTAGATTTTACTCGACAGGGGTTCGAACTCACTACTTTTTGGGTTAAATGGCCGACACCTTGCACAAGTCCCCAGACGTGGTGGTAAGATTTATTTGAAACAAACAATTGTAAGGGTCAAACCAAGCCAGGGACGGCAAAACATGGGTGAAAGAAAGCTAATGCTGATAAAACTAAAGAAACCAAAAATCGGCCCAGGGCATGATCAGGTGGGTCTGTTCCGTCGCAA
Source organism: Doris montereyensis (assembly GCA_037039925.1). Taxonomy (NCBI): domain Eukaryota; kingdom Metazoa; phylum Mollusca; class Gastropoda; order Nudibranchia; family Dorididae; genus Doris; species Doris montereyensis. Next base: position 353,496 of record JAXRKP010000141.1, read on the forward strand.
CACGCTTCAGGAATAAGACACAATCTCTGTCTGTCTTTTTCTGTCTGCTTCCCTCTCCTTCTCTTCCTCTTTCTCACTACCTTTCTCTTTCAATCTCTCTCTCTCTCTCTCTCTCTCTCTCTCTCTCTCTCTCTCTCTCTCTCTCTCTCTCTCTCTCTCTCTCTCTCTCTCTCTCTCTCTCTCTCTCTCTCTCTCAAACACAGAGGCAGAGACAGAGAGAAAGATAGAGAGACGAAAATTTCCCTCACCTATATTAAAAAACACCTATATTCAGAAGAGTTGTGATGGCATTGAGCAGATAGGCAACACCGGAAATGATCATGAAGCTACAGAGAAGGATCCTCCTTTTAAGCCATTTCATGGCGAAAAAGGTGAGGAAATAACTCAGACCTTCCATGGCAGCTTGCATGACGAAGTTCAAGTAAATGTTGCCCTTGGCTAGCTGCTCTATGCTGAAAGTTGTGCTTGCGTAGACGATGTTTAGAGAAAGCCTATGAAAGATATTGGGATGAACATAGATCAGATATCGTTGGAGAAAGCCTCTGAAAGACATTGGGGTGGACATAGATCAGATATCGGTAGAGAAAACCTATGAAGGATATTGGGATGGACACGTATCAAGTATCGTTAGAGAAAGCCTGTAACCGACATGGGAATGGATATAGATCAGGTATCCCTAATGGAAGTATGAAAGACATTGGGATGGACATTGATGTTATATCGCTAGAGACAGCCTATGAATGACATTGGGATAGACATAGTTCAGTTATCGCTAGAAATTGCCTATGACAGACATTGGGACGGACATAGATGATATATTGCTAGAGAAAGCCTATGAAATACATTGGGATGGACATCGATCAGATATAGTTAGGGAAAGCCTGTGAAAGATATTATGATGGACATACTTGAGTTATCGCTAAAGAAAGCCTGTGAAAGACATTGGAATATACATAGATAATATATTGCTAGAGACAGCCTATGAAAGACATTGGAATGTACATAGATAATATATCGCTAGAGACAACCTATGAAAGACATTGGAATGTACATAGATAATATATTACTAGAGACAGTTCATGGAAGACATTGGAATGTACATAGATAATATATTACTAGAGACAGCTCATGGAAGACATTGGAATGTATATAGATAATATGTTACTAGAGACAACCTATGAAAGACATTGGAATGTACATAGATAATATATTACTAAAGAGAGCCCATGAAAGACATAGGGATTTACATAGATAATATATTACTAGAGACAGCCCATGGAAGACATTGGGATGTACATAGATAATATATTACTAGAGACAGCCTATGGAAGACATTGGGATGTACATAGATAATATATTGCTAGAGACAGCCTATGAAAGACTTTGGAATGTACATAGATAATATGTTACTAGAGACATCCTATGAAAGACATTGGGATGAACATAGATACTATATTGCTAGAGACAGCCTATGAAAGACATTCGAATGTACATAGAAAATATGTTACTAGAGACATCCTATGAAAGACATTCGAATGTACATAGATAATATATTGCTAGAGACATCCTATGAAAGACATTGGAATGTACATAGATAATATATCACTAGAGACAGCCCATGAAAGACATTGGGATGTTCTTTCTTTCTTTCTTTATCAGTTCAAACATTCCACTTTCCGGTGTATGGGTTTTAGATGCCAGATATGATCTTTCTCCAGGCTGTCCTGTCCTGACAGTTTCTGTTTACGTCAGTGAAAGTTAAATTTCTTTGCGTTAATGCCTCTTTTATATCTTCTTCCTACTTTCTCCGGGGTCTGCCTTTTGGTCTTTGACCTTGAGTTTTAGCACTATATACTGATTTAGCTATTCTATTGTCATGCATTCTGTTAACATGCCCAAACCATCTCAGTTGATTCATTTCTATCTTAGCGTTTATGCTATCTGCTTTGGTTTGATCTCTTATTGTTGCGTTTCTGATTTTGTCTATTTTAGTTTTCCTTACTACTCTTCTTAGGTATTTCATTTCGGCTGCCTGCACTCTACTGTATTCCCTACTGTCTAAGGTCCAGGTTTCACTGCCATAGAGGAGAGTAGGACAATAAACTGTGTTGTATACTGCCATTTTGGTTTTTGTTGACAATTCTTGTTTACCTACAAATGCCTTTCCTATGTGGTTATATATTGCATTTGCCTTTTGGATTCTCTGGCTGATTTCGTCTCTTAGTTTTCCTTCTGAGTCAATCATTACTCCTAAGTAATTGTAGCTTTGAACTTGTTTTAAATTCCCCTGTCTAATTTAAGATTTTGTGTTTTAGCTTCCCTAGTTACTAGCATTGTTTTGGTTTTCTTTGCATTTACTCTCATTCCTCTTTTATTTAATTCATTATTCATTATATTGATATTTGACTGGAGATCCCTTTCTGATTTTACAAACAGAACTAAATCATCCGCAAATGAAAGCATTGATACATTTACTGGTTTGAGCATTATAACAGGACAGGGTGACACAGTGGAATTGGACATAGTTAAACCATTATAACATGACACGGGTGACACAGTGGAATTGGACATAGTTAAACCATTATAACAGGACACGGGTGACACAGTGGAATTGGACATAGTTAAACCATTAGAATAGGACATGGATGACACTGTGGAATTGGACAAAGTTAAACCATTATAACATGACACAGTGGTGACACAGTTGGAATTGGACATAGTTAAACCATTATTAACATGACACGGGTGACACAGTGGAATTGGACATAGTTAAACCATTATAACATGACACGGGTGACACAGTGGAATTGGACATAGTTAAACCATTATAACAGTGGAATTGGACATAGTTAAACCATTATGACACGGGTGACACAGTGGAATTGGACATAGTTAAACCATTATAACATGACACGGGTGACACAGTGGAATTGGACATAGTTAAACCATTATAACATGACACGGGTGACACAGTGGAATTGGACATAGTTAAACCATTATAACATGACACGGGTGACACAGTGGAATTGGACATAGTTAAACCATTAGAACATGACACGGGTGACACAGTGGAATTGGACATAGTTAAACCATTATAACATGACACGGGTGACACAGTGGAATTGGACATAGTTAAACCATTAGAATAGGACACGGGTGACACAGTGGAATTGGACATAGTTAAACCATTAGAACATGACATGAATTGGACATAGGTGATACAGTGAAGTGGAATTGGACATAGTTAAACATTAGAACATGACATAGGTGATACAGTGGGACATAGTTAAACATTAGAACATGACATAGGTGATACAGTGAACTGGGACATAGTTAGAACATTAGAACATGACATAGGTGATACAGTGAACTGGGACATAGTTAAAACATTAGAACATGACATAGGTGATACAGTGAACTGGGACATAGTTAGAACATTAGAACATGACATAGGTGATACAGTGAACTGGGACATAGTTAGAACATTAGAACATGACATAGGTGATACAGTGGACTGGGACATAGTTAGAACATTAGAACATGACATAGGTGATACAGTGAACTGGGACATAGTTAAAACATTAGAACATGACATAGGTGATACAGTGAACTGGGACATAGTTAGAACATTAGAACATGACATAGGTGATACAGTGAACTGGGACATAGTTAGAACATTAGAACATATAGGTGATTGAACTGGGACACATTAGAACATTAGAACATGAGGTGATACAGTGAACTGGGACATAGTTAGAACATTAGAACATGACATAGGTGATACAGTGAACTGGGACATAGTTAGAACATTAGAACATGACATAGGTGATACAGTGAAATGGGACATAGTTAGAACATTAGAACATGACATAGGTGATACAGTGAACTGGGACATAGTTAGAACATTAGAACATGACATAGGTGATACATTGAACTGGGACATAGTTAGAACATTAGAACATGACATAGGTGATACAGTGAACTGGGACATAGTTAGAACATTAGAACATGACATAGGTGATACAGTGAACTGGGACATAGTTAGAACATTAGAACATGACATAGGTGATACAGTGAACTGGGACATAGTTAGAACATTAGAACATGACATAGGAACATTGATGACAGTGAACTGGGACATAGTTAGAACATTAGAACATGACATAGGTGATACAGTGAACTGGGACATAGTTAGAACATTAGAACATGACATAGGTGATACAGTGAACTGGACATAGTTAGAACATTAGAACATGACATAGGTGATAGTGAACTGGGACATATTAGAACATTAGAACATGACATAGGTGATACAGTGAACTGGGACATAGTTAGAACATTAGAACATGACATAGGTGATACAGTGAAATGGGACATAGTTAGAACATTAGAACATGACATAGGTGATACAGTGAACTGGGACATAGTTAGAACATTAGAACATGACATAGTGATACAGTGAACTGGGACATAGTTAGAACATTAGAACATGACATAGGTGATACAGTGAACTGGGACATAGTTAGAACATTAGAACATGACATAGGTGATACAGTGAACTGGGACATAGTTAGAACATTAGAACATGACATAGGTGATACAGTGAACTGGGACATAGTTATGAAATTAAAACTGGTAGTGATAAAAATAATGGAATGGGACATAGTTAAAACATTAGAACATGACATAGGTGATACAGTGAACTGGGACATAGTTAGAACATTAGAACATGACATGGTGATACAGTGAACTGGGACATAGAACTAGAACATTAGAACATGACATAGGTGATACAGTGAACTGGGACATAGTTAGAACATTAGAACATGACATAGGTGATACAGTGAACTGGGACACAGTAGAACATTAGGACATAGTGATACAGTGAACTAAGAATATGACATTAAAACATGGTAGGTGATACAGTGAATGGGACATAGTTAAAACATTAGAACATGACATAGGTGATACAGTGAACTGGGACATAGTTAAGAACATTAGAACATGACATAGGTGATACAGTGGAACTGGGACATAGTTAGAACATTAGAACATGACATAGGTGATACAGTGAACTGGGACATAGTTAGAACATTAGAACATGACATAGGTGATACAGTGAACTGGGACATAGTTAAAACATTAGAACATGACATAGGTGATACAGTGAACTGGGACATAGTTAGAACATTAGAACATGACATAAGTGATACAGTAGAATGGGACATAGTTAGAACATTAGAACATGACATAGGTGATACAGTGAACTGGGACATAGTTAGAACATTAGAACATGACATAGGTGATACAGTGAACTGGGACATAGTTATGAAATTAAAACTGACATAGGTGATAAAAATGGGAATAGTTAGAACATTAGAACATGACATAGTTAAGAACTGGGACATAGTTAGAACATTAGAACATGACATAAGTGATACAGTGAACTGGGACATAGTTAGAACATTAGAACATGACATAGGTGATACAGTGAACTGGGACATAGTTAGAACATTAGAACATGACACTGGTGATACAGTGAACTGGGACATAGTTAAAACATTAGAACAGGACATAGGTGATACAGTGGAATGGGACATAGTTAGAACATTAGAACAGGACATGAGTGATACAGTGGAATGGGACATAGTTAAGACATTAGAACATGACATAGGTGATACAGTGAACTGGGACATAGTTAAAACATTAGAACATGACATAGGACTGATACATTGAACTGGGACATTAGAACATAGGTGATACAGTGAACTGTGACACAGTAAGACTAGAACATTAGAACATGACATAGTGATACAGTGATATTAGAACATTAGAACAATGTGATACAGTGGACTGGGACATAGTTAGAACATTAGAACATGACATAGGTGATACAGTGGAATGGGACATAGTTAGAACATTAGAACAGGACATAGGTGATACAGTGAAATGGGACATAGTTAGAATGGGAACAGGACATAGTGATAAGAATGGGACATTAGAACACTGAGATAAGAAATAATGGATGATACAGTGAAATAGGAATAGTTAAGACATTAGAACAGGACATGAGTGATCAAGTAGAATGGGACATAGTTAAAACATTGGAACAGGACATGAGTGAATGGCTGATACAGTAGAATAGGACATAGTTAAGATATTAGAACAGGACAATGGTGATACACAGAATGGGACATAGTTAAGAATTAGGAACATGCGTGATACAACAGAATGGGACATAGTTAAGACATTAGAACAGGACATGGATGATACAGTGGAATGGGACATAGTTAAGACATTAGAACAGGACATGGTGACACAATAGAATGGGACATAGTTAAAACATTAGAACATGAGTGAATGGTGATACAATGGAATAGGACATAGTTCAGACATTAGAACAGGACATGGGTGATACAATGGAATGGGACGTAGTTAAGATATTAGAACAGGACAACAGTGACAATGGAATGGGACGTAGTTAAGATATTATGATACAATGGAATGGGACGTAGTTAAGACATTAGAACAGGACATGGATGACACAATGGAATGGGACGTTTAAGACATTAGAACAGGAAACGGATGACACAACAGAATGGGACGTAGTTAAGACATTAGAACATGGCACAATGGAATGGGATACAAGCAATGGGACGGATGACACAATGGAATGGGACGTATTCAGACATTAGAACAGGAAACGGATGACACAATGGAATGGGACGTCTTCAGACATTAGAACGGGAAACGGATGACACAATGGAATGGGAGTTTACAGACATTAGAACAGGAAACGGATGACACAATGGAATGGGACGTTTACAGACATTATAACAGAAAACGGATGACACAATGGAATGGAATTAGAACAGGACGGATGGCACAATGGAATGGGACGTCTTACAGACATTAGAACAGGAAACGGATGACACAATGGAATGGGACGTATTCAGACATTAGAACAGGAAACGGATGGCACAATGGAATGGGACGTCTTCAGACATTAGAACAGGAAACGGATGACACAATGGAATGGGACGTATTAAGACATTAGAACAGGAAACGGATGACACAATGGAATGGGACGTATTAAGACATTAGAACAGGACATGGATAATACAATGGAATGGGATGTATTAAGACATTAGAACAGGACATGTGTAATACAATAGACGTATTAAGACATTAGAACAGGAAATGTGTAATACAATGGAATGGGACGTATTAAGACATTAGAACAGGACATGGGTGATACAATGGAATGGGACGTATTAAGACATTAGAGGACATGGATGATAGAATGGAATGGGACGTATTAAGACATTAGAACAGGACATGGATGATAGAATAGAATGGAATTAGAACAGGACATGGATGATAATAGAATGGGACATTAAGACATTAGAACAGGACATGGGTGATACAATGGAATGGGACGTATTAAGACATTAGAACAGGACATGGATGATAGAATAGAATGGGACGTATTCAGACATTAGAACAGGACATGGATGATACAATGGAATGGGACGTATTAAGACATTAGAACAGGACATGGATGATACAATGGAATGGGACGTATTAAGACATTAGAACAGGACATGGATGATAGAATAGAATGGGACGTATTAAGACATTAGAACAGGACATGGATGATACAATGGAATGGGACAGATATTAAGGACATTAGAACAGGACATATTGATACATGGATGATAGAATGGAATGGGACGTATTATTAAGACAGAACAGGAATGGAATGGATGATAGAATAGAATGGGATATTAAGACATTAGAACAGGACTGGACATGGGTTATAGAATGGAAGAATAGAATGGGACGTATTAAGACATTGGGCCATATTAAGACATTAGAACAGGACATGGGTGATACAATGGAATGGGTCGTATATTAGAAAGACATTACAATGGAACGGGTCGTATTCAGATTAGAACATGATGATAGAATGGAATGGGACGTATTCAGACATTAGAACAGGACATAGGTGATACAATGGAATGGGATGTATTCAGATATTAGAACTGGACATGGGTTATACAATGGAATGGGCCATATTAAGACATAAGAACAGGACATGGGTGATAGAGTGGAATGGGCCATATTAAGATATTCGAACAGGACATGGGTGATAGAATGGAATGGGACATATTAAGATATTCGAACAGGACATGGGTGATAGAGTGGAATGGGCCATATTAAGATACAGAACAGGACATGGGTGATAGAATGGAATGGGCCATATTAAGACATAAGAACAGGACATGAGTTATATATTGAAACGGGACATAGTTAAGACATTGAAACAGTACAGAGATGATCTAATTGGATGTGACATAGTCAAGATATTAGAGGAGGACATGGTTCAGGCAATGGAATGGGAAAAAGTTAACACATCAGAACAGGACATTGGGGATACAGTAGAATGAGACATACAGTTAAGACATTAAAATACGCCATGGGTGATACCATGGCATGGAACATAGTTATGACATTAGCACAGGACGTATGATACAGTGGAATGGGACATAGTTATGACATTAGTACAGGACGTATGATACAGTGGAATGGGACATAGTTATGACATTAGTACAGGACGTATGATACAGTGGAATGGGACATAGTTATGACATTAGTACAGGACGTATGATACAGTGGAATGGGACATAGTTATGACATTAGTACAGGACGTATGATACAGTGGAATGGGACATAGTTATGACATTAGTACAGGACGTATGATACAGTGGAATGGGACATAGTTATGACATTAGTACAGGACGTATGATACAGTGGAATGGGACATAGTGATGACATTAGCACAGGACGTATGATACAGTGGAATGGGACATAGTGATGACATTAGCACAGGACGTATGATACAGTGGAATAGGACATAGTGATGACATTAGCACAGGACGTATGATACACTGGAATAGGACATAGTGATGACATTAGCACAGGACGTATGATACAGTGGAATGGGACATAGTGATGACATTAGCACAGGACGTATGATACAGTGGAATGGGACATAGTTATGACATTAGCACAGGACGTATGATACAGTGGAATGGGATATAGTTATGACATTAGCACAGGACGTATGATACAGTGGAATGGGATATAATTATGACATTAGCACAGGACGTATGATACAGTGGAATGGGACATAGACATTATAACAGGACGTATGATACAGTGGAATAGGATATAGTTATGACATTAGTAACAGGACGTATGATACAGTGGAATGGGACATAGTTATGACATTAGACACAGGACGTATGATACAGTGGAATGGGACATAGTTATGACATTAGCACAGGACGTATGATACAGTGGAATGGGACATAGTGATGACATTAGCACATGACGTATGATACAGTGGAATGGGACATAGTTATGAAATTAGCACAGGACGTATGATACAGTGGAATGGGACATAGTGATGACATTAGCACATGACGTATGATACAGTGGAATAGGATGTAGTTATGCCATTAGCACAGGACGTATGATACAGTGGAATGGGATATATTGATGACATTAGCACAGGACGTATGATACAGTGGAATGGGGGTTACATTATAACAGGGCGCATGATACAGTGGAATGGGATATATTCTGACATTAGCACAGGACGTATGATACAGTGGAATGGGACATAGTGATGACATTAGCACAGGACGTATGATACAGTGGAATGGGACATAGTGATGACATTAGCACATGACGTATGGTACAGTGGAATGGGATGTAGTTATGACATTAGTACAGGACATATGATATGGTGGAATGGGATATAATTCTGACATTAGCACAGGACATATGATACAGTGGAATGGGACATAGTTATGATATTATAACAGGACGCATGATATGGTGGAATGGGGATGATACAGTGGAATGGGACATAGTGATGATATTAGAACAGGACAGGACGTATGATACAGTGGAATGGGACATAGTGATGACATTAGAACAGAACGTATGATACAGTGGAATGGGACATAGTTATGACATTAGCACAGGACGTATGATACGGTGGAATGGGATATAATGATGACATTAGCACAGGACGTATGATACAGTGGAATGGGACATAGTTATGACATTAGAACAAGATGGGATATGATACAGTGGAATGGGACATAGTGTTATGACATTAGAACAAGATATGAGGTGGAATGATACTGACATTAGAATGGGACATGGAATGGGACATAGTGATGACATTAGCACAGGACGTATGATACATTGGAATGGGACATAGTTATGACATTAGAACAGGACGTGTGATACAGTGGAATGGGACATAGTTATGACATAATGGGACATAGTTATGACATTAAAACAGGACGTATGATACAGTGGAATGGGACATAGTTATGACATTAAAACAGGACGTATGATACAGTGGAATGGGATATAGTTATGACATTAGAACAGAACATGTGATACAGTGGAATGGGACATAGTGATGACATTAGCACAGGACGTATGATACAGTGGAATGGGACATAGTTATGACATTAAAACAGGACGTATGATACAGTGGAATGGGATATAGTTATGACATTAGAACAGAACATGTATGATAATGATACAGTGGAATGGGACATAGTGATGACATTAGCACAGGACGTATGATACAGTGGAATGGGACATAGTTATGACATTAAAACAGGACGTATGATACAGTGGAATGGGATATAGTTATGACATCAACACAGAACATGTATGATATAGTGTAATGAGATATAGTTATCATATTAGAACAGAACATGTATGATAATGATACAATGGAATGGAACATAGTTATGACATTAGAACAGCACATGGGTGATACAATGGAAGGGAACATAGTTATGACATTAGAACAGCACATGGGTGATACAATGGAATGGAACATAGTTATGACATTAGAACAGCACATGGGTGATACAATGGAAGGGAACATAGTTATCACATTAGAACAGCGCATGGGTGATACAATGGAAGGGAACATAGTTATCACATTAGAACAGAACATGGGTGATACAATGGAATGGTACATAGATATCACATTAGAACTTCACCTGGTGATACAATGGAAGGGAACATAGTTATCACATTAGAACAGAACATATATGATAATGATACAATGGAATGGAACATAGTTATCACATTAGAGCAGAACATATATGATAATGATACAATGGAATGGAACATAGTTATCACATTAGAAAAGAACATGTATGATAATGATACAATGGCATGGGACATAGTTATCACATTAGAACAGAACATGTATGATAATAATACAATGGAATGAAACATAGTTATCACATTAGAACAGAACATGGGTGATACAATGGAATTAGACATATTTATGACATTAGAACAGGACATGGGTAATACAATGGAATTAGACGTAGATATGACATTAGAACAGGACATGGGTGATAGAATGGAATTAGACCTAGTTATCACATTCGAACAGGACATTGGTGATACAATGGAATTAGACCTAGTTATGACATTAGAACAGGACATGGGTGATACAGCGGAATGGGACGTAGGTAAGACATTAGAACAGGACATGGGTGACACAATGGGATGGGACAAAGTTATGACATCAGAATAGGGCAGGGGGGATACAGTGAAACGGGACATACTTTAGTTAAGACATTAAAAGAAGACTTGGGTGATACCATGCCATCGAACATGGTTATGACATTAACACAGAACATTTATGATAAGGTGGAAAGGGACATAGTTATGACATTAACACAGAACATGTGTAATTTCGTAGAAAGGGACTTTTAGACACCACGATATTTTACCAACAAAATGAAAGAAACACCATGACATCCTACGAACAAAATGAGAAAAACAACGTGATATCTTACCAACAAAGAAACTCCATGATAACTTACCAAGAAAATGAGAGAATGAGCAGTCTAAATAGCAGCACCCTGTTACTAAACAAAGGTTTAATCTCTCGTAGAGGAAAGCGTTTCGACTTTTTTTCTAGCTCTGTCTTTGTTTCCACAACGGATTTTAATTCAAAATCAGGAGGTAGCTTAACCTTGTTAACCTTTGCCATTGTTATGAAGATTTCCGTAGCCTCCTCCGGCCTATTGCGAGCAAGTAGCCATCTGGGAGACTCCGGAAGTAAGCTGATGAGTAAAGGAACGAAGAATAATGTATTATGGGACATGAATGCATCGATACATGATAACAAAGACATAGTGTGTGATACACTTGGAAAAGCAGAACAAAATCTATTTAGGGGAGTTACACCGGAGCATAGATTTAGTGCCTATTTGAATCTGGAGGAAATGACATTGAATATTATTAGAGCCTCATAGGAACAAAGACGAAACAAATGTAAGGAATAGATAGAAAAAAAACCCAACTTGGCCACCATGAGGATCGAACCCGCGACGTCTGCGTCGGTAACCATCACCTCGCCATGAAAGGTAAGCGTGCTACCAATCGAACTAACTTCACCTCTGTTTTATCTGTCTATTCTTATAATAGGGGACATAATATAATGTCATATCACAATACTTGTATGTGTGTGTGTGTTGGGGGGGGGAGGGGTGGGAGGTCGAATGAGGTTGTGTATCCTACACATTTCTGTGATCTATTTATCAAAACAAATGGATGTGGGGGGGGGGTGGACGAAATGAGCTGTCATCAAAGGCGTGCATGTGCGTAGGGGTCGGTTGGGTAGTGTTGTGTGGTGGTAGGGGGATACAATATGGTTGTATATCCTACGCATCTCTGTGATGTATTTATCATAATAAATGGATGTAGGGGGACAGGCATGGATGAATGAGCTTTGACCAAGGGCGTGTGTGAGGTGGTCGGTTGTGTGTGTGGGGGGGGGAGCTGTGGGAAGACTCGAATAAGGGTATATATCTTAAGAATTTCTGTGATGTATTTGTCATACTAATACTCTTAATATATTACCGCATTAATGTTTAGCAATTTTATTAATGAATAGATCTATGTATTGTGATTTTTAAACTTACTACTTGTGAGGAACAGAATGTAATTGTCTTCTTTGGATGAATAAAGGTATTATTATTATTATTATTATTATTATTATTATTATTATTATTATTATTATTATTATTATTATTATTATTATTATTATTATTATTATTATTATTATTATTATTATTAGTATTATTATTATTATTATTATTATTATTATTAGTATTATTATTAGTAGTAGTAGTAGTATTTATTATTATTATTATTATTATTATTATTAGTAGTATTAGTATTATTATTATTATTATTATTATTATTATTATTATTATTATTATTATTATTATTATTATTAGTAGTAGTAGTAGTAGTAGTAGTAGTAGTAGTAGTAGTAGTAGTAGTAGTAGTAGTAGTAGTAGTAGTAGTAGTAGTAGTAGTAGTAGTAGTAGTAGTAGTAGTAGTAGTAGTATTTGTCTCGTCTTTGTTCCTATGGGGCTTTGATATTATTCAATGTCATTTCATTCACTGTTGACACACCCCTTGCCTCATTGTTTCTCTTGTTGAATGTAAAATGGCGTCTGGGGCCGAGGGTTTAGGCTGCCAGACTGGGGAATCATGAGGTCCCGAGATCGAATCTGGAAAAGCCAGGTCTGACGTTGTCTTACTTGAAAGATAAACTTAACATGCATTTTTACCTAGGTGCAAATGGGTACAATCAGTAGCTTGGGAGTCAAAATCTGTGTCAGACTAGCGTCCTGACCAGGTGGTGATTACTGTCACTTGTTCCGCTTCACGCGACATAAATCGGGATACGCTGGCTCTATGGGCCATAAGGGGCCTTGAAAGAACTTACTTAGGGTCTAACTTAAAGAGAAAAAGAAGCCAACAACAACAAATAAATAGCTCTGAATCATTCCCATTATGGTTGTACTTATTTTTATTTTTTTTGCTTTTGTTTTTTATTCCCTTTTCCCGATGCTATTCTTATGACGCAATCTGATTAGTGTTAGATAAGTATTCCACATAACATGGATAAAAAAAATTGACCCCATCATAATGTTTCTGCACACATTTGACATACTTTCAATTAATTTCCTATTGAACAATTAAGGTTAGTTTTAACCATCTTCCGCTGCTCCTTTCGAGTCATAGGGCGGGCAATTCCCCTTCCCGCTCCTAGTGAAGCGACCATGTTAGTGTCGTCACCAATTTTTGCCAAAAGGTTGCATCCAGTCTTGATTAAACGGATGACACTGTATTAGTTTGTCCAGACCTTTATGGGGCGGTAGCCTATCTATTTCTATAAATAAATAGATAAATAAGTAAATAAATAGATAAATAGATTAATAAAACCGACAACCTAATCAAAAGTCAAATAATGACTTCATTCTAGTAATCAAATTATAAAAAAAGAAGTAAAACAATAAAATAATTTATTTTTTTAAATTATGCTAAAATCCTGTTGAGTACTTTCATAAATAAATCAACATATAAAGAGTAAAATAAAAATATTTTGTAGTGGACCCATTTTTGGTGTCGTATGTTATGGACCAGCATATAAACATTCATTCACTCCAAAATTTATTCTTATTTCTAACCAAGAATCCCGCGATGATGACACTAATTTTTAAAAATTTATTAAGATCCAATCTTAATTATTTTATTTTGTCTGCATACGCCTCTCCGTTTTATAATTACATATTGTTATTACTATAATATAATAGATTGGCCTGATTTCGAATAATGAATAATATCTTGGCGTCGTTTGATTTGATTTGATTTGATTTGATTTGATTTGATTTGATTTGATTTAACCACATCCACAACTACGGTGATGTCGGGGTTTTTGGAAGTATTTGTATTTTTGCCCGGACTGCCCTGTAAACAGCCAAGGGATCTTTAAGGTGCACAGATGTGTTGTGGTCTTCACACGATACATCTTTGCTATCGTCCGTCTCCGATGGGACAAAGTGTCGATCCACCTACCTCGACCAGAGGGGTAGTTTTGCTCGAAAAAAAAACCTCGAGAAAATTGTTCAACCGTTGGTAGAGCTCGAAACCATTACCTTCTGGTCGAGAGGCCGACACCTTGCCTCTGGACTACCAAGTGTGCCTGTGTGTGCGTTTTATATGTGTGTGTGTGTGTGTGTGTGTTTTATTTATACCTGAGTGAAACCTACGACTGAAATATAGATATTATCGGATTAATATATCCTTGTGTAGAGATATTAATCTTTGTTTCCTTCTCTTTTTGTTTCAGATCATCATAATTCATCGCATCATACAATGAATAAAGTAAATCAAATACAGGAAGCCATAATAGTAAATGATATTCAATTCAATTCAATTCAACTCAATCATTTTTATTGATTCTTTAAAAGGGAAATTATTGTTGTGTTATCACACTTTCCGTTTGAAAGATTAAATTTATTAATGTATTTAAATTAAAACGAATTTAAATTAAGTTAATCATTTAATATAGGCCTATATATTTTAAGAGAATTATATATAAAGAAGCAAAGGTGAGTAAATAGATAGTGCAGTGAGACAATAAACATACAACATAATTAAAGACAAATCAGCTTAGCTTCAAACACATTCATCAGCTTATCATAAATCATTCATTCACCATCTATCAATTTCCATTTTTTTTAAACATTGTAAACATACGACAACCCCTTAACAATAACTTGATGTTTGTATGACAACCATTGAAATCTGCACTTAGTCCGCCCTCACCCATCTTAAAAGAAAAGAAAAGAGTATTCACCTACATTTTCCTTGAGGACGACGTATAATATTATTGTAACATCAATAATAGCAAGTCGACCAGTTGTAAAATCTTGACAGTTGGCTTTCTTAGAGATAACAAAACGTTACAGAAGGTAAAAGATCTAACCAAGTACAGGCAAAGGCAACAGGTTTACAAAAAGAAAAGCGAGCGTTCTCACCACCAACTTGCAATGGCCACCAGTAATATAATATTCTGAACGTAGAGGGCCAATCGCCAGTTGGAGAGATAAAAGAAGTAAGGTGCCGTTATGCATAGTCCTACGGCCCAGAAGATCATAGGACCCAGGGCGGCCAAACCCCGTGTGTTGGGAGCCATGACTTCGAGCACTGTGAAAGAAGATGAAATGTCATTAAGAAGCACACAGTATACATTGCACTACATTTATTACGCTTCAATGTTGAATGGTTGTTTCTAGAATTAATTCAAAGTTTAGATCCAGCGACTCGAATTCAGTGAATATCATTGCTAGGCATAATTGGATTCGCACGAAAAAGAAGTTGTTGATTAAATCCCTTTGTTTTTGTTTTTTTTAAGGAAGCGTAGATAGAATCACTGTAAGTGCACTCTATTTTCATGGCAAATTGACGGGTGATGACTCGGAGGTCACGTTCCATTCTACTTGGATCCCAAAGATGTTTTATTTTTGTTATTTTCCTTTGTACTTGGTCTCGTCTTTGTCAACTATCACTCGTGGTTGAGAAGGACGATAAGCATGGGACGCGAAAGCAAATTTTGAGCACATCATCACGACTACGCCCTGACTATCACACTTCAAAGAAGATTTTGATGTCATGAATGACCACGCCCCTGACTATCACACTTCAAAGATGATTTTGATGTCATGAATGACCACGCCCCTGACTATCACACTTCAAAGAAGATTTTGATGTCATGAATGACCACGCCCCTGACTATCACACTTCAAAGATGATTTTGATGTCATGAATGACCACGCCCCTGACTATCACACTTCAAAGATGATTTTGATGTTATGAATGACTACGCCCCTGACTATCACACTTCAAAGATGATTTTGATGTCATGAATAACACCGGCGCTCACCGACACTCGTTTGACACTCAAAATGTTATATATTCCACGAAAAAAGAAAACAGAGGTGGTTCTTCATGTAAAAATATCAAATCACAGCAAATTATAATCAATCTGAAAATATGCATGTCAAGAAAAATGACTGAATTAACCTAGCAAATTGATTGAATGGCCAAAAAGCAAAAAAAGTAGTACCTTGTATATACTTTCACATCCCTCCACCTATAGTTTAAGTAACGTCACAATCTACGGCACAAAACGAAAAACAAATCAACAAATCAATAAATAAACACATCTACTACAAGTGAACGAATAGATAAATTAACAAATAGACAAATAAACTCGTAAACATTGTTCTAACATAGGTAATACAGACCAGTATTGGCCTAGATCTAGTGACACAAACCATAGGTAGGTTTTTAATCAAATTGATTTCACCCACATTCACAACTAAGGTAATCTCGGGGCTTTTTGTAGGATTATAAAAACGTCTTCCTCGGATTGCCTTGTAAACACCCAAGGGATCTTTAATGTGCACAAGAATGTTGTGATCTGTATACGGGCCCTTTTTTATTGTTCGTCTTCGATGGGACTAGGTGTCGATCCACTTACCTGGACCAGGGTGTAGATTTTACTCGAAAAAAAAAATTGATAACATTTTTCAACCGTTTGAACCCACGGCCTTTGGGTTGTGAGGCGGGCACATTGTCTCTGAACTACCGAGTTTTTCCCCATAGGTAGAAGAAAACAATCACACGGAAGATCTTGTCAAGCGTTATTAAGGAACGCCTCACAGGCTTATGAACTGGATGCCCCCACTGAGAGTTGAGAAGCACTTTGAAGGAAATGGCCTGCAGGTGGATATAAATGATGTATAGTCGGTGATCCTGCAATTGTGTGGGGATACGAATTATAAATCAATCTTTTCATCTTTTATTAAGTTTAAGCTGATCTGATGGGATAAACAGTTGGCCATTTAGAGCTCTAAATAATTGTTTTGCATTTCATTTCTGGATCTATGCTCTTCTAAAGGTATCAATTGTAATTGATTCATGTTGGTTTTGATGTTGCACTTGCATATGATATATAATTTATTGATTACAAAGTGGGCTGTATTCGTTTGCTATTTTTCAATTTCTCTGTGCATGAATTGTGTACTGCCATATATTTTCAGGATTTGGTCATGTATCTTAATGTCTAGATTTACTATTTTTATCCTTTTTTTCAGTACCTGACATTAATTTATCTGGATGGAGCTCCATCTTCCAAACCGAGGACAAAATGTATGAGGTGTTGTGGAGCTGAACCACTCTGTTGTTGTGAGCTGGTAGTCACGATGACACTGGCTTGAGCCCCACCGCTGGTACAGGTGGGTTTTTTTTCAAAACGTTGTACTCTTAGGAAATGTATTTCACTCTAATTTCCTCACTTGACTCAAATGTGAATGAGTACTCAGCTATAGGTAGAGACAGATCTTGTCTGAGTGTTAATACGAAAGCCTAACAGGCTTGTGTACTGTATGCGCCCCCTCCCCCACCCCCGGGAGATGAGAAGATATTTTGAATGAAATGGCCTGCTGAGGGATACATGATGCAGTTGGTGAACCTACACTTCTTCGGGGATACGGACTATAAATCGATCTTTCTCTTTCTCTTTATGTCTTAAAACACAGTCTTTAACATCACCAGACACATCTAAATTAGTATACACATAATATATATATATATATATATATATATATATATATATATATATATATATATATATATATATATATATATATATATATCTAAACACACACACACATGCATGGTCAGATAGACAAATAGATAATTAGATATATAGATGGATAGATAGATAGATAGATAGATAGATAGATAGATAGATAGATAGATAGATAGATAGATAGATAGATAGATAGATAGATAGATAGATAGATAGATAGATAGATAAATAGAATATATAGATAGATAGATACATATATAGATAGATAGATAGATAGATAGATAGATAGATAGATAGATAGATAGATAGATAGATAGATCGATAGCGACTTTTTTACCAACGGCCAGAGACAATGTCGTGGTTGCCAACGTAAGCGACCACTTATTCAAACAATATATGGTCAGAAGCCCCAACGTTGCAGTCGTGAACCCTCCCCCTCAAACACTCACGACGGTTCCTTGTTTCGATGACAACTACACCAACGACGAAAATAACAACAACTGGCCAGGACAAACCAACGAAAACATCGCATTCCCTGAGCACATCCCAAAGGTTATGCGCGGTAGAAAAGCAACACACCAGTTGATCTCGACATTAAATAATAATCCTGACCAGCCCGATGTTCAACCCTGCACAAAGGCAACACATAATTTGACTGACAATTGACATGAAAAGGATAATAACCATGTGAAAGTGCTACTCTTGAACGCTTTTTCATCACGAAATAAAAGTGGACTGATTCAAGACCTGATTATTGAATCTGATGTTGATAACTATTGCTTTCCTCACAGAATCATGGCTTCAACCAAAAGGTGATGAGATAATCATCAACGACGTAACTCCCCAGGGGTTCAAGCCAACACCCGTACCGAGACTCACCCGTACCGAGACTCACCCGTACCGTACCGAGACTCACCCGTACCGAGACTCACCCGTACCGAGACTCACCCGTACCGAGACTCAGCGGTTCGGGCGCGGGGGGGGGGCTGTGCGTAATTAGCAGGTGCAATCTTAACATAAAAACGAAAACGATCATCACACTTAAATCATTCGAATATTGTGAGTTCACACTTCAAACAAAGGGACAATCGACAACCTTCATATGCATATATTGTCCACTACCGAGTAAGAAGAATAAACTTAAAGTATCGGATTTCGTTGCTGATTTTTAAACCCTGCTAGAAAGTTACACGACAAAAAAAAGCAGGCTTATCATACTTGGTGACTTCAATCTACACTATGATAATCCACATAACCGAAATCCCAATCTCGTAAAAATCAATTCTAACATTAAATAGCTTCAAGCAGCACGTAAGCACGGCAACGCATGTAAAACAACATACATTAGACTGGGTTGTAACTGATGACAACGAGGAAATTTACAACCTTAACGTAGCGGATAAAGGCGTCTCTGACAACTTCGTCATTACTTTCGAAATCAACGTAAAAAAAAATTCACAGACGAAAAATTACATCAAGAAGAAAATCTTTTGATCTCACGACACTAGAGATTGACATTAAACGTGTTGTCCCGAGCCTTCTGACAAGTACCAATGTCATCGAAACCTACAACAACACACTAAGGCAGCTGCTCAATCACCATGCACCTATTGAACACCGCACAGTTACCGATCGCCCATCAGCATCGTGGCTGACAGGGGAGATAAAACTACTCAAAGCGGAACAACGACAATCAGAGAGAAAATGGCGCTCTACAAGCCTGGAGATACACAAACAAATTTACAAACAACATAACAACAAAAAATGAAACTACTAATTAAAACTGCAAATGCTGAATATTATAACAGAAAAATCAACGAGTGCACAACTGCGCGTGCCCTGTTTCACATAACCAGCAAAATGACGGGCAAAGCCAGCAAATCTGACAAAGAAAATGTTCCAACCAGGTACTCAAAGAATGACTTACCAGACGTATTTGGACATTATTTCAAGGATAAAGTACATCTCATCAGAAACAATCTCGACCAGCATCATCATTCACCACCGACTTTCAAACAATTTGAGGGTAATACGGTCTTCTGTGAATTCCAACCGGTCACCGAGGAGGATCTCGAGACCCTTATAAGATCTTCACCACCGAAATCATGCTACCTTGATCCGATTGACACATCATTATTAGTTAGATATTTAGATCACATAGCTCCTGTTCTAACAACCATTGTTAATGAATCTCTAAAAACCGGAATTGTACCCAAGACCTTTAAACACACAATTGTAACCCCTCTACTTAAGAAACCCAACTTATCTCCTGAAGAATTCAAACACTATAGACCTGTTTCAAACCTCCCATTTTTATCGAAGATTTTGAAAAGGTCGTTGCAATGCAATTAAAGAAACATCTTCTGAAATATGTATTATTCAAACCCAATCAGTCAGCTTACAGACAATATCACAACACGGAAACAGTCTTGCTTAAGATACACAATGATTTGTTGTGCGCTGCCGATGAACGCAAAGTGTCAGTCTTAACCCTGCTTGATTTAAGCGCGGCGTTTGACACACTTGACCATTCTATTCTTATTGAGCGACTTTCCAAAACTTTTGTTCTAGAGGGCATTGTACTTGACTGGTTTATATCCTATCTTCATGATCGTACCCAATCTATCTCTCTTGATAAAGTGCAATCTTCTCCTTTTCACTCACTTATGGGGTTCCACAAGGGTCAGTGCTTGGTCCCCTACAATATACATTGTATACACAACCACTTGGTGATATTGTCAAACAGCATGGGGTAAACTATCACATGTATGCTGACGATACGCAACTTTACAAATCTGCCATATCTATAAATACAAATTATATTTTGAAATCCATAGAATTATGTATATCTCATGTAAAAGCGTGGATGTATACTAACAAGCTTAAACTCAATGAAGAAAAAACCGAAATATTACTATGTAATCCAAAAAATCTCAGTTGGCCTGACGGAACTAACTCTATGAGGATCGAAAACGAAGAAATAAAATTCACGCATAACGCTAAAAATTTTGGGGTTTATTTCGATGGTAATTTATCTAGGAACATCACATAAACCATCTCAGTAAAACTCTTACCTCGAAATCAGACGATTAGGCCACCTATCAAACTTTCTTAATTTAAGTTCTCTTAAAATATGGACTTTAGCACATTTTTTTTTCTCCAAAATTGATTATTGCAACTCTCTGTTTTATAATTTACCCGGTCTTAATTCATAAGCTCCAACGTATCCAAAACCATGCGGCCAGAGTGATTTTGAAAAAAGAAATATGAACACATTACCCCTATGTTCATGTCTCTGCATTGGCTCCCGATCGATAAACGAAGAATATACAAAATCGCGACTTTGCGTCCCAAATGTAAAACTGATAGAGCTCCAAATTATTTAAATGACCTGATCTCTGGTTATGTTCCATCCCGCCAGCTGAGATCTACAAATGTCAATGTCTGTTAAGTGTTCCCACAAAGAAAGGCCTGACAAAACTGTCACTGCGCTCTTTTACATATACAGGTCCTCACGTCTGGAATGCTCTTCCGCTGTCAATACGATCTATGGTTGACACGTCGGAAGACACTTTTAAAAAATATCTCAAAACATACCTCATGCGATATTTCTAAGAAAAGTAATTGTTTTCATTATGCGATTTTAATTAATGTACCATACACCGTTATAAATGATATTATGCTGTCATGTATTTATATACATTGCTCATATTTTTTACTATGTATGTATACATGCACCTAGAGCTGTCGTAAGATGGGAGTGGGCCCTATAGATAGATAGATAGATAGATAGATAGAGATAGATAGATAGATAGATAGATAGATAGATAGATAGATAGATAGATAGATAGATAGAGATAGGATAGGTAGGTAAGATAGATAGATAGATAGGTAGATATTTAGATAGATAGATAGATAAATTAAATTGACAGATAGATGGATAGACAATAATATAGATAGATAGATAAATGTAGGTTTAAAGGAAGAATGGTATTCGAATACAGAGGTAATTCAGAGGTATGGTCAATGGTTTAGAATGCAGGTAATGAATACAGTATTCATGGCCTTACGTAAGGTGTAGCTGGCGAGAAAGCTGGCATAGGCACTTAATGCGGTGATCAAGATCAGCAGCAGCATGACAGGCAGGAAGGTGATGGAGGCGAATACCGTGACGACAGCGTATTCAATCAACAGGAACAGGACCATCGGCCTCTTCCTACCAAACCTTGAGAGTATATTTAGTAAACAAATCTTGAAAGATGATTTGGAATTTGGTTCAAAATGTTTGTAAACAAGGCTGGGAACATGGTTTGCAATTTAGGTTTTGGATTATTAACAAACATGGGTTGGAATAGGGTTTGGAATTTGTTTTGGAATGTTTGTTAACATGGTTTTGAATAGGGTTTGGAATTGGCTTTGGAATAATTGTAACCATTTTTTAATATGATATGGAATATGATTTGGAATTGGATTTGAAATTATTGTAATTGTACCCATGGTTTGGAATATGGTTTGGAATATGGTTTGGAAGAATTGTAATTGTACCCATGGTTTGGAATATGGTTTGGAATATGGTTTGGAAGAATTGTAATTGTACCCATGGTTTGGAATATGGTTTGGAATATGGTTTGAAGAATTTAATTGATGGTTTGGAATATGGTTTGGAATATGGTTTGGAAGAATTGTAATTGTACACATGGTTTGGAATATGGTTTGAAATTTGATTTAGAATTATTGTAAACATGTTTTGGAACATGGTTTGAAATTTGGTTTGGGATATAATTTGTTTCAAGGCTTTAAAAATGGTTTGGGATCTGGTTTGAAATGTGTTTAAACATTATTTGTGACTTGGTTTGAAAGCTGGTTTGGAATATTTACAAGTACGGCTTGGAACATCGTTTGAAATTTGGTTTGAAATTATGTAAACATGGCTTGGCACATTGGTTTGAAACTAGAAATAAAACTCCAAATAGCGCCTTAGATGAGATGAGAAAGGTTGATGTGTAGCACTTCGTTCTCAGCGTACCATCTGACTCTGACACTGATAGGATAACATGTTGATATGCAGCTGATGGAAACATCACAGTGGTTTTTTAGCTAGTTAAGTCCAAATAAATGGTATTTTGTTTGCCTCTTACCTAATGTGTTCTTAATCTTTCTTCTCGGTTACCCGTTCCTCGCCCCATCACAGACCTTTCTTTCACCTCTCTTCAACCACATCTACTGTATTTTGAATTTTATGGGGAAACAGTAGCTTTGGGGAAGGGTTTTTGTTTTCTCTCATTGAAGATCTTTGAAATGTTCAATCTATAGATCTCGAAAGGACGTTCATCGTTGGTAAGGACAACACCTATATTATTATCCAGCCAGTGAAGTAGGTGGTAAAATGAGAAGGGAAGACAGATATGCCCCCCCCCCCATAAAATAT
>JAXRKP010000141.1:382500-410000 GCA_037039925.1 Doris montereyensis
TGGCTTTTATAATGCTTTTTGTGATAATGGTCTATGACAAAACATTTATAGAGCGCCAAAGATACACCTTTAATTCGTTCACTACTAATAATAATAATAAAAAAAGACAGTTTAGTTATATGTATATGCTTATCTATAAAACAATTCCGTTTTGAGTTTGAACTTGAAAGCATTGAACGTGACACAGATACAGCCTCTGATGTATGGCATTTCATACTGATGGTGCAGCAAAAGCAAAAGCTCGCGCCGAAAATAATGTCTTACAATTGTGTCCTTGTTGTATATGTCTGGATGAGCGACGAGCCCGGGGTGGCATTCGCAAAGATATTAAGGAGCTTAGATATCCCTTATCAATTATTATTATCACTACTAAAACATATTAAAATGATATTTTCAAGCTAGATTGTCTCTCAACACGCTCAAAATTGATTTTGCTCAGTTGACATGAACAGCCATAAAGGCTCAACCGCTGTGTTGGATAACTCCTTCCAATGGATTCACAATTATTTCATTGCTATTCAGTTTTGGAAAGCAAAGGGAATGGCTTTGCTTTTCTGTCCCGTTCAATTCCAACTCCACATGTTGCTCTGTAAGAAGTGTATGACATGTACTCACCAAAGTTTCGTGGTTGCATATGGGAAGAAATTGAAGTGCAACGAGAAAATCATTTTTTGTAGGATTGACGTTGGAGCTGGCGCGTGGACATGGCATGCAAAGTGAGTGGCATTGGAGTTATAGGCCCCTCACGGATCTCGCCTTCTTCTTCTTTTCCTCTTCTTCTTCTTCTTCTTCTTTCTTCCTCATAACAAAATTTAAGACTATATTTACATAATATGGGTCTGGCTGGCTGATTTTGTCCTGTTCTCTCAGTAATCTGTTGTAAGTGTCGTCGTTTCTGATTGTCCTTCATATGAGTCGTCATATTGTCTCCTACCCCGAGATATGATCTAGAGTTAAGATATATGTCAGGACACCCATAGTCAGGCACATACTATACTACAGAATCCATGACCCTGAAACCCTTCCTCACCCCAACTTGCTACCCCCTTACCCCCATCCAAGACAAAGTTAGATCCCTCCGACAGCTCATCTCAATGAAAATCACACAGTGTGCCCGACTATGTGAATCCTCCCGATAGATATAGAGCTAGATATAATAATTGTGAAATACGTCACGTCTTCTAGATAAAGATCTATAATGAAAGTGATACAGATAAATCTAGGTCTATAATATAGATATAGGAATAATACTAATAGAATAATACTCAAAACTTTGAGTCTTCAAAATCAATTTCCCTACATGTAGATTTCAGATCTACTAAAGTCTTGTAATCTTCAGTCTAGGCTACTTGTTCATGCTTCGAAGCAACAACTTCCGTAGATTCAATAAGAAAATATCACAAAACATGGCGCAGGAGCAAAGCTAATTTTGTTAATTAATTACACGATAATTAAATAGAATTATAGGGATGTCAAAATGCAGGATGGTACTTTAAGCCTTTTAGTATTTCCATTAGAAATGTCAGCTCGATTCATCGTTTAATAGGAGGCGTGACAGAAAATAAGTGAGGTTTTAAAAATTATATTATATTATTAAATTGAACTTCTCCCTCTCAACAACAGAAGTTGAAGTTGAATGGAAAGGAGTTGGAGTTAATTTCTTTGCGTTTAGGTCCTAACTCTGACCTTGAGTAGCTTGAACATTGGGAGTAAAACCGGTAGTGACGTCATATGGAATAGTTGCGTTGACCAACTGTTCGTGTTCATAATTTTGAAACTGATATGAGTCGTTGAGCAGACTCGGCACAGCACATCTGTGAGAGAAACCAAAAGCAAATTGAATATTCGTTTGATTGTATCAATTTATTAAATTAAAACAAGAAATCCGAAAGGCTTTGGACATGTAAATACCAAATTAAAGAGAAAAAACAGGGATGACTGCTGTAACGGGAGCGAACGGTAACATGACAAGTGACCGTGAAACAGCTGAGGAGCTAAATTAATTTTTCGCTAGTGTTTGTGTAAATGAGGATAGTACAAATATACCTATATTTGGGTAAATTTAATAATGGTATCTGACATTGTCGTTTCCGAAAACAAAATATTGCAAAGATTACTTAATCTGATGTTACGAAAACTATCTCCATCCCCATTTATTGAAAGAGGTCGCTAATGAAAAATACAGTTTTCCTCTTCTATTATTTTCAATAACTCCCTTAAAACAGGAATTGTACCAATTGACTGGAAATAAGCTTATGTTACAGCTATTTTTAAAAAAGGAAATAGATGCGACGCAGAAAATTATCGTGCATTTAGTCTAGCATGTATCATATGTAAAATACTTGAATCCATTTTAAAGGACTTCATAATAAGTTTTCTTGAATCTTACAATATGTTGTCTGAATGTAAGCATGGCTTTGCAGTAAACGGTCTTGTATAACCCAACTATTCAACATTATGGAAGATTTCACTAGATATATTCATGATAAGAATACTATTGATGTTATGTGTTTGGATTTTCGCAAGACTTTTAATTCAATACCTTATGAAAGACTCTTTGTAAAACGTCAGGCTTACGGTACAATTGGTAATATATTAGGTTGGATTAAATCTTTCCTATCAAATCGCCGCCAGAAAGCAATAGGTAGAAACGAAGGTTCTGACTTTAAACCCGCATAAAAGTGGTGTTCCCCAGGGCCGTGTGATAGGGCCTCTTATTTATCTTTCTTTCTTTCTTTATAAGTTTCCATTCTACCTTCCGGTGTATGGGTTTAGATGCCTGAAATAATCTTTCTCCATGGTGCTCTGTCCTGACATCTTCTGTTTCTTTAAAAAAAAAATAATTCTATACTTCAATGCCTCTTATATATCTTCTTCTCACTTTCTCCGAAGTCTGCCTTTTGGTTTTTTACCTTTGGTTTTAGCATTGTATACTGATATATTTATTTTATTGTCTTTCATTCTGTTAACATGCCCAAACCATCTCAATTTATCTATTTCTATCTTTGTTTTTATGCCAATAATGCCATCTGCTTTGGTCTGATCTCTTATTGCCGTGTTTCTGATTTTGTCTCTTTTAGTTTTCCCTACTACTCTTTTTAGATATTTCATTTCAGCTGCTTGATTCTACTGTATTCTCTACTGTCTAAGGTCCAGCTTTTGCTGCCATAGAGGACAGTAGGACAATAAACTGTATTGTATATTGATAATAATCACCTCCTGACCAGGACGCTAGTCTGA
The DNA here is from genome assembly GCA_037039925.1 of Doris montereyensis. NCBI lineage: Eukaryota > Metazoa > Mollusca > Gastropoda > Nudibranchia > Dorididae > Doris > Doris montereyensis. Next base: position 385,741 of record JAXRKP010000141.1, read on the forward strand.
CACATGATTTTTACTCCCAGCTGCTAGTGCTTGTACCCATTTGCACCTGGTTAGAGTGGGGGAAATGCGTGTTAAGTGTCTTTCCCAAGGAACGCAACATCGGACGTGTACAAACTCTTTTGCCAGATTCGAACTCTGGACCTTTTTATCTAAGATTGGTATATCTGTTTTATTATTGATCCCCAGTCCTTCAGGCTCTTAAAGCCTAAGCCGCGCGGCCACCGACGCCACCTTATTCTTTAGACAAAAACGTGTTAATTTCTCTCCTTTTGGAGAAGTCGTTGTATTTTTTTCTTTACCTATTACTCGTCCTGCCGTGTCTATATTGTTGCCTACTCTAGCGTTTATATCTCATAAAACCATTTGGTCCTGTTTGGTTTTATGATTCTCTGCAACTATTTATTAATCGTTTTCGAAGATATCTTTTTCTTCTTTAGTGGTGAGTTTGTTTTGTCTATAAGCTATCAATAATTTAATTTCTCTTCTTTTTGGTTTAATGTTTACCCTTAACAGCCGTTGACTTTTAAATTTCCAACTTTCAAGCAGCTTTCCATGCCTTTTATGCACTAAGAGGACTACTCCTGCTCTAGCTCTATCTTTGACATCTATTCCTGACAAGATCAAAATATGGTTTTTACAATAAACCAACATGTGCAGTGAGTAGCTGGAAATGTATCTGAAGAATTTGATGTAGATATAGAAGTAAGACAGGGTTGTATCCTAAGTCCTCTTTTGTTTATCGCATGTATGGATTCAGTCGCAAAGGCATCCTCAAACATGAAGAAAATGAATGTAGGTATGTGGAAGCTCAAACCAGTAATTGTATCAATGCTTTCATTTGCTGACGATTTAGTTTCCTTTTGGAAAATCAGAAAGGGACCTCAGTCAAATATCAACATAATGAATAATAAATTAAATAAAAGAGGAATGAAAGTAAATGCAAAGAAAACCAAAACAATGCCAGTAACTAGCGAAGCTAAAACATAAAACCTTAAATTAGGCAGGGAGAATTTAGAACAAGTTCAAAGCTACAATTACTTAGAAGTAATGATTAACTCAGATGGAAAACTAAGAGAAGAAATCAGTCAGAGAATCCAAAAGGCAAGTGCAATATATAACCATCTAGCAAAGGCATTTGTAGATAAACAAGAATTGTCAACAAAAGCCAAAATGGCAGTATACAACACAGTTTATTATGGGAAGAAGATATAAAAGAGGCATTAACGCAAAAGAAAAATCAGAAACACAACAATAAGAGATCAAACTAAAGCAGATAGCATAAAAACTAAGATAGAAATGAATCAACTGAGATGGTTTGGGCATGTTAACAGAATGAATGACAATAGAATAGCTAAATCAGTATACAGTGCTAAAACTCAAGGTAAAAGACCTAAAGGCAGACCTCGGAGAAAATGGAAAGAAAACATAAAAGAAACATTAAAGCAACGAAGTTCAACTTTCACGGAAGGAAACAGAAGATGTCAGGATTGGGCAGCCTGGAGAAAGATCATTTTGGGCATCTAAACCCATACACCAGAAGGTAGAATGAGAGCTGATAAAGAAAGAAAGAAAGAAAGAGTTTTTTCGCGTGAAATCTACGCCCCTGATCCAGGTATGTCAATCAACACCTAGTCCCATCGAAGACGGACGATAAAAAGGAGGTCCCAGTGCAGATCACAACACTCTGCGCACGTTAAAGATCCCTTGGCTGTTTACAGGGCAGTCCAGGCAAAACTAAACAAATTTGACCCAAATCCTCAAATTTTTCTACAAAGAACACTTGTTTATATTGCTACATCAAGGGTGGGGGCGGGGGGGGCACCTGGACTGGCGAGTTTGGGATCAAAAGATTGATTGTCTGTTCTTTGCATATTCGGGTAGAACGATCATTTGTCTATATGTTTATGGCAGAAAAATGTCTGTATGACGTATACATTTATTTTTCAAAATATTTTGTAGGCAAGGGTAGGTAAAATCAATCAAAATCAAAACACCGACTGAGAAGATGGCAAGGGCAGTAGAAACCCGTATATTGGCGGATAAACGCCAAATGTGACAACACCAAGGTTGCCTGACGTCTGCCGACACCGATCGTCGATTAGGCCCATCTCTGTGTGACGTAAGAGGCGTTGGGTGTCAGTGTGTATGTCAACACGGCCAGGAATCGACGGCCTTTCTATTGAGGTCTGCAAGCTATTTTGGCAGCACATCAAAATCCTCTGCTAGAATCATTCCAATACAGCTACAAAAACGGTTCACTATCAGGTCTCACCCCCCCCCCCGCCAAAATGATCATTTTGACGTCTGCTTTCACAACAGTGCACATTTCAGCCTAGATTTATAATCCTCTTTACATTAGTAACAATGCCAGAGATGGCGAAAAGAGTAAGGGCTGCTGCAACAAGGGTAACCCGTCTGAAGCGTTTGTTTTGTTTTTTTGTTTGTTTTTTTTATTTCTTTACTTGCATTTTTCTCGAAATGTAGTTTTTCCACACTAAAATTATATCTCCTCTACCATTTACCGAATGATTTGTATTATATTTGGGACACAAGTTCCTCTTATCAATGTTAATATAATGACGTCGGTTTTTTTATATCTTGAACATTTTTTGAGAAATTTATTTTTTTGGGCGATAAAAATGCTGATATATATTATTTTCAAAAAATCATTAAAACAAGACTATCCAAAGAACCTATGACTGACCATGCCAGAGTAAATGATGGTGTAAAAGCAATAGTAGATTTCAACTGTGTCCATAGTAACGAATTTGACATTGTTTCAAGGCAAAAACATCCAAAAGAAAGCGTAAAGACATTCGAGGCAACAGTGACTACTCAGAAAAAATTAACATTCTATCTTAAATAAACGAAATAGAAAATGAAGTCGCTAAAGATCCACATAGAGAGAAACTTAGGACAAGACTACATATCAGGAAGAAAGAACTTGAAATCATTCAAATGGAAGAAACCAGAGATGCACAAATAAGATCTGAATAAAATGGATCGAAGAAGGAGAGAAGTGTAATAAATTCTTTCTGAACTTAGAAAGGAGGAGATCCACCAATAACACCATAAATGAACTCAGAGGTGAAAATAAGGATCTATTTAATTCACTTGAGAAATTGGAAACAATTAAAAGGTATTATAAAAATCTACACAAAGAGGAAAGAACAAAGGACATTGTTCCAGCAACCAGAGCATTCACGTCTTCTTTTACATTACCAGTAATCCCAAATGCAGAAAACGAATTGTGTGACCGAGAGGCTACTGAAGAAGAAGTCTTAGATGCTATAAATAGCATAAAGAAGTATTCGCCTTCCTATTGAAAGGCTGGCGTCCAACTTCAAAAAAGTAAACAAAAAATCGATGCACATAGACCAGAAAGGTTTCATAACCAGGCAGAAATATCACTGATATGATTTGGGACATTGACGACATCTTGGAAACAAAGCATACCACACATAGTCAAGATATACTTGTCTATCTGGATTTTAGGAAAGCTTTTGACAATAAATCAGGTTCCTTTTCTTTTGGAATCAATTAAAACATTTGGATTTGGAGATGAATTTATGAAATGGATGAAGGTTTTGTTTCATAGAAGAACAGCTTCTGTTAAAAATGCAGGTTTTATCTCAGAAGAATTTAATGTAGAAAGAGTTGCGAGGCAAAGGTGTCCAATATCTCCACTCTTGTTTATTGTGGCTGTAGAGCTACTCGCCATAAGCATTAAACAAAACAAAAACATAAAAGGCATAAGTCCTGTCGAGAGAATAGAACCAATAAAAATAAAACAATATGCGGATGATGTGTCATTATTTTCCAAAGGCATTGATGATCTCAAGAATGCATTAGATCAAGTTGAAATATTCTCAAAACTGTCTGAACTGAAACTCAATAAAGAAAGATCGTTAGCGATGCCATTAAATTTTACCAATCCATTTCCTTGCGGAATACATGGAACAAACACAGTAAATGAAATAAAAATACTAGGTATATTCTTTAGAAACAATGAACCCGCAAGAAGCATTGCAAAAAATTGGGATAAAAGAATTAACACAATAAAATGTATATTGACACTGATGATGTTGATCATGGTGATTGTGATGGACTTTAAAAATTGTATTCCAATGATGACGCTACTGGTATTTGATAACGCTGAAGTTTCTAGCACTGACACTGTCTGATGATGGAGATGACGCATACAATGCACACATAACTACTTTTTTGAAAGTGTTTTCAAGACGTGTAAATCTGTCTTCACTACCTGCTCAAAACGTGTAGGACTGCAGGCTGGTCAAAACCGCAAGTTTGCTGACGAGCAGCTGAAACCATGTAAGTCCAACTAGGCTGGTCAAACCGTGTAACTATTTTTCAACCTGGCGTGGTTTCAGCCGTTAAATATAGTTTACGGCGATTTGGTTGAAAAGCCGACACCTTGCCTCTGGACACAGGGTTCCCTGCTGTGTAATGGAATGTTGTTTTTTGTTCTACTTGGCTCTTTCTTTTTTTCTTTTTCTCTCTTCTCTTTCAGGTGCTGTCTTATAATCCAGAGGGCAGATATAAATCATCGAAAGGGAGAATGAAAAATGAATATTACGTAACGCCGAAGAATATTTATCCTGTTTGGATAACGCAGGTTTTTACTTATCATATCTTATCTTATCCATGTGTACTATTCTTTCACATTATGGGTTTCCGTTGTTTTTAAACATACTGTAATGTCATTTAAAAGGATTAATATCTTATGAGATTGGCATTAAAACTTACCTGAAAGGCACGTCTAGGAAAGGAAAAACCACGATCATAGCTGGGAAAGCCGAACCCATGGACAACAGAGATACCAACAATAGCGTACGTTTATGAAAAGTACCAAACTCTCCAACGTCCTTCAAAAGGATATCGTACGACATTTTGTTTTTAACGCACTGTCACAACAAAAAACACTGGCGACCAAATGACAGGAGATCAAGTTCGAGATAGAGAAATATACTAAATTCAGGTCTTCTTTAAATTAAGTATCACCAAAAGAGCGGAACGTCGGGAAACATAATTGAACCGCTTAAAAATGCATTGTACGAGAATAGAATGAAATGATATGCAAACGACGTAGGAAATTAGGGTTTAGTACAAATTGTCACGAATACAAATACATGCAGAAGTGGACCTAGACCCAAGCATGACGCCTCACCTTGAATCAATTAGCCATGTCTATAGTGTGGAAGTGGAAGTGGAAACGTTACTTGAGTTTCGCGCATATTATTTGATGGCACCTGATGATATACGAAAGTAAATTTGTATATCTGCGTGTGTGTATGCGTGTTTGTGTGTGAATGGACTTGACGTGTGTATGTCTGTGTATGTGTGTTGCTGTATATGTGTCCATGTGTGTGTGAGCGTGTTTTTGTGCAACATTATGTTGTAAATCTAAGCCTATATGACTGACCCATTATGATATTTGCCAAATCACTATGAATACCATGTAGATAAAGACAAACAGTGAGGCAAGGGGCATGTCGGAAGTTAAAGTACTGACATAAGATAATATGAAAGCCCCATAGATACAAGGACGAGACAAACACAAGGAATAGGCAGAAAAAAAAATCCTGGTCACCATGATGATCCAACCCGGGACCTCTGCGTCGGTACCCATCATCTCACCATGAAAAGAAAGCGTGCTACCGACCGAGCTAAATACGCTCTCAGGGACTGTCATGGTATCCTAAAGTACAGACTGGGTACCGACTTTTAGAATGGCATTTGCGGGGGGGGGGACACTCATTGTTTTGAAACACACGGTGATATCATTGGGTTTTGAAACACACGGTGATATCACCCTTTTAGAATGGGATTTGGGGGGGGGGCACTCATTGTTTTAAAACACATGGTGATATCATCCTTTTAGAATGGCATTTGGGGGGGGGAGTACCCATTGTTTTAAAACACACGGTGATATCATCCTTTTAGAATAGGATTTGGGGGGGGCACTCATTGTTTTGAAACACACGGTGATATCATCCTTTTAGAATAGGATTTGGGGGGGCACTCATTGTTTTGAAACACACTGTGATATCATCCTTTTAGAATGGGATTTGGGGGGGGGGGGCACTGGATGTTTTCTCTATCTCCTTCTCACCTTTTATTACTTACTTATTTTCATATTTTTATTTCATTCTAGATCTGAACCTTCCACTCTCGCTCATTCTTCACACAGCCCCCCCCCCCCCTCTGCTACGTTTCTTATCACTGTCCTTTTCTTTCTTTCTTTCTCCTTTATGTTTTTCTTCTGACATCACATTGTGTGATGCCGGAGGTATTTCTTAGATCTAGATTCTAGATATTTCTCGATTGTTGTCTGACGAAGGGTTATACCCGAAACGTCACGTATTTGTTCTGTCTTTATTAGTGTAGTTGTCACTTATTGTCATATTTCGCCTTTGACTTCACTCCACTGTGGCTCCTTCGCATTATTCTGAACCAATCACTAAATAGAAAAACTATCAGATATAATAGGACATCGGGAATTTCCATTGCAAGTGTTACTAAAAATAGTAAGACTGCCGGAACAAGCTTTCCATTACCTTTCGACTGATACCGAGGCGACCTTAAGGTCGCCTCGACTGATACTAAACACGTTGGGGCCCTGACAGGGCTGCTACGAACTACAAGGCCGTGATTATGACTGAAATAAAATTTTGACAATATGTGTCGTTTCGAGGGATACACACCTTCTAAACATATGTTTCACAGTAGTTTCAGGCTATAAAATAGCATTTTCAAAGGTTTTATGGTGTTAAGGTATAATTGAAGAACCCAAAAGTGCCCAAATCTAAAGTTCAATGATTTTGTTGGAAATCACTCCAAGTCACCCGCGCAGAGCCCCTTAAGTCATTTTCTGTTTTCTTTTCATCTTTTCTTTGTGTTGATTGTTGTCACGGGGCTTGCTAAGTTCGCTATGGAGTCACTAATGACCATCTCTTAACACCATTCGTTTCGTTTCCCATTTATTACTCTTATGTATTGTTCCTCTGTTTCCTTGTCGATGAAGAAGAGTTTGCAGTCCGAAAATATCTCTGTCCCGTCCTGCTCTGCTTTCTATCCTTGATATTACACGTTCGTTTTCATTATCTGATCCAAAGGGGAATCGGTAGTCCAGGGGCAAGGTGTCAGCTTCTCAACCAAAAGCTCGTGTGTTCGAGCCCCGTCCACCGTTGAAAAATGTTCTCGATTTTTTCGGACGAAAATCTCAACCCCTCTCTCCAGTCCTAGTGTCACCAGAGACGGCCGCTAAAAAGGAGGTCCCATGTGCAGATCACAACACTATGTGCGCGTTAAAGATCCCTTGGCTATTTACAGAGTAGTCCGGGCAAAAACAGTTTTACAATACTACCAAAAAATCCCCTTAGTCGTGGATGTGAGGGAATCAAATCAAAACAAATCAAAACTTTCTATGAGCATGTATACATCTAGTTCTATCGGAGGGGAAATATAAAAAGTCGGAGGTTCGGCGTACCCAGGCTGCTTAAATTGAGAACACCCTACAAGTTCGGAGAAACAAAAAGGCACAATTAAAAAAAAAAAAAAAGGAGAAGTTGTTTTTTGTTTTGCTCCTAGAATCATTATCACAGGAAGAAAGGGCTGAACAAAGAAATTAGAAAACAATAGGTTTGTTTGCATTCGAAAAGATGCTTCATTACCACATCCCGTAGCCTGCTAGTTTATGAATTATGATCGGGTCCCGCACTCACTATATTAATATTGATACTACATGCACGTCGTACAGATCAGATAGGATGTGCAATGACGATGCATGCATTGTTCTATTTTTAATCTTACAGCTAGCCTGTATTAGTCAGCCTCTTGAGACATATTTGAGTCGAGTGGCTGAGTTTTCCTTCGTCCTTAGTTGTGTTGTTCATGGCCTAGTGAACGTGCTAACGCTTTATACTTTATGAAATAGACGGATGTGCCCAATGTTACACTATTCAAGTACTTTATAGACAATGGTTATGTGTTCATGGTTTACTTGAGCTCATTTGATTCAAACATTACCAGTATGACTTAAAGTGACAGACAATTCGGACACTAGCGGTCAATGTTGCAGTAATTTGGACAATAGCTGCCGGTGGTAGAAACGTCTTTTTAGGTTTCAACGTTGAAAGCTGTTTAGACTGTGATCATTTTCGATATGAGGAATAAGCATAATCTTTTCCTTGACTTTGTCATGTTAATTTTAGCAATTTCTTCCGTTGTCAGAGGTCAGTCAATCGAAGATGAATTCAAAAACCCATGCACTTCCGCTAAGACGTGTACAGAATGTATCCAGATTGCCCCTGTCTGTGGTTGGTGTGGAGCGGAGATATATTCCAGAGAACTCCCCAGATGCGACAAATTGAAAAATCTAATGAGAAACTGCGACGACTCTGAGATCACTAACCCTTTATCTTCCTTTCAAATCAATCGTGATGATGCTTTAACGAGTGGAGATGGTGTTCAACCTCCTGTGCAAGTGAAGCCTCAGAAAGTCGAGTTTACATCCGACCGAATGAGCCAATGCAATTCAAACTTAAATTTCAGCAACAAGCCAATTATCCCGTGGACCTGTATTTTTTGCTGGATTTGAGCTATGGTATGCACAGGCAAGTGGAGGCAAAGCAAAGACTTATTGCTCTTGGTAACGATATTCCAGTCAGTATGGCTGATATTACCAATAATTTCAGACTAGGATTCGGCACTTTCGTGGACAAGACGCTTATGCCTTATACAGCTTGGACAGATCAAATGCTGCAGGATCGATGTCCCTTGAAAGGTAAAGAGTGTACACTTCCCCATGATTTCAAAAATGAACTAAACATTGGATTTAATCAATCTTATTTTGCCAATAGCATGAAAAAGGCCTTGGAGACTGTGTCCCAGAGTTTGGACGACGCGGAGGGTGGTTTAGACGGACTCGTTCAAGTATTGGATTGTGATCATAGCATTGGCTGGAGGAAAATTTCACGTCGCATCATCGTCTACAGCTCCAATTCAGGTTTCCACCTGGCCGGTGCAGGACGGTTAGGTGGAGCTACGAAACAGAACCCATTGAAATGTAACTTGACCACTGAGGGGAAATATGCCGCGGATAAAATCTACGACTATCCGTCTGTGAGCCAAGTTGCGCAAAAGCTTCGAGATAAGAATACCAATGTCATTTTTGCGGTGATGGGCAATGTAGTTCAGCAATACAAAGATTTAGAAAGTTTTCTGGATGGTGCTGTTGTTGGAGAATTAGAGGCCGGTTCTGAGAACATCGTAGACCTCATCAAAGATAAATATTACGAATTGAGATCTCGTATTGAATTCCAAGTATCAAAGTCGTCAAACGTTGATGTAAAGTTCGAATCAAAATGTAGCAGTGATAGGACAAGGGAAACATCTGTTTGTGAGAATTTAAAAATTATGAATTCTGTTGAGTTTGATGTGACGATTACGGTCAACAAAGACATCTGTCAAAACAGACTTGGAAGATTGAAAAAAGAAATAATTTTGAACACGGTAGGATTGAAGGAAGCAGTTGTGGTTGATCTCAACGTCCATTGCAGTTGTGATTGTGAACTCCCTTCACAGAAGACGGAAGGCAGCGTGAAATGTTCATCCGGCAATGGGACATTTGAATGTGGCGTTTGTAGTTGTGACCCTGGTCGTTTTGGTAGATTGTGTGAATGTGATGAATCCCAGTTAACGCAGGAAAAATCCTTAGAATTTTGCAGGAATGCAGGCACCGACAATATTACTTGCAGCGGTAATGGTGAGTGTATATGTGGGGTTTGTGAATGCCTTCCAATTCCTGGAGATCCAACTAATAAATATACCGGTCTCTATTGTGAGTGTAATAACTATAACTGCATTCTTGGAAAGAACAGGCTTCCTTGTGGGGGCCAATCAAAGGGGATTTGTAAATGTGGAACTTGTCAATGCCTTCCAGAATGGTCAGGAGACAACTGCGAGTGTGCAACGAACGAAGATTCTTGTAAAGCTAGTGGCGGGAAATTATGTAACGGAGTAGGCACCTGTCAGTGCGGACGATGCGTGTGTGATTCAACTTCCGGCATGTTGGGGCCTACATGTGAGGATTGTCTCACGTGCCCAAGTCAATGCACTGAGTTCATCGACTGCGCCCAGTGTAAAGGTTTCCAATCGGGTTCCTACACCACAGAAGAATGCAATTTGAATTGCAGCAAATATACAATAAATACAGAACAGGGTTTACCCTCGGGGATGACATAAGAATGTGTGAGGGCAGAGATTCAGATAAGTGTATTTTTTACTTCACTTACCAATACAGCTCTGTCAATGACGTCATTCTCACAATTCAAGAAACAAAGAATTGTCCCAAAGAACTCCCCTGACGGCCATCGTAGTTGGCACTGTATTCGGCGTAGTAGCTGTACCTCTGTTTTTAATTGTCCTCTACATTATCATTCGGAATTTGAAAGACAAGCAGGAGTATGCCAAGTTCCTAAGCGACAGAGAGAAGGCTCGCTGGGACGCGGGTGCCAACCCGATTTATAAAGAGCCAACCACAACTTTCAAAAAATCTCACCTACCAAGGAGCCAGCACTAATGCAAACGAACCCACTCAACAAGAGACAAAGGCAAAGGTAAACTGAACATATTATATGCCGTTCATGAAAGGAAAGATCATGATTATCTTAATCTCTTGAGAATGTGACAATGATTTCAATTATTTTTCCCCATTCAGTTCAAATAAGATTTAAAGTTGAAAATATTTGAGGTGGGGTATTATAGAAGAGTTAAACTTCAAGTCTTGTGCTTGGTTTATTAAATACGATATGTCTGTACCGCTGCAATGTGGTGTTATCTTCCATAATAATAATAATGTGATAGGCGCTTCCATGTACTGATATAGTGTAGCATATTGTGTGAGCCATTTCATGAGTTTAGCATGACACGGCAAATCTAAACAATACGTCGTTTTCTGACATTATTAACAATCTTGATATTTCGTATTTCTCTTACGATCATTAAAAGCTCTTGCATCACATTATTTTTGTAGTTTGATTTCCAGGTTACTTTGATGTTAGATAAGATAAGATAAGATAAGATAAAATAAAACTTTCTTGTCCAGAAGGCCCATGTCCTACGCATCGCATTATCTGCATGTTTCATTCACTTATTCATGTTGGGTTTTTTTTAATTATTTGATATAAACAATTTTAACCGCTGCAATTGTACTCTGCATGTCTAAATTAGCTCATAATTTTGCTTTGTATTTTTTGGTCATCATATGGTTGTCATCCGGGCAGTGGACAGGTAAGCACCTGTACGGGGAGTAGATAATCCCGCCCTCCATGAGTCTCCTGCTACCTTGCACGCGGGTCTTGGTTGACGAAATGCTAAGGGAGTTAACTATTACAGAAAACAACCTGCTGCCTTGCAAGCAGGTCTTGACTGACAAAAGGCTAAGGGAGTTAACCCTGACAGAAAATAACAACCTGTTGCCTTGTATGCTGGTCTTGAATGACTGAAGGCTAAGGGAGTTAACCCTGATAGAAAATAACAAGGCCTGGTAGGGGGCCTATGGGCTAATCCTCTGCTTATCCAAAACCAAACTGATTCAGAGAAGTAAAAGGAATATAACCGGCTTGATCTTTCGAAGACGAACTTGGAAACGAACATGGACTGTGATTTTTGAAACATGGAACGTTAGAGCAATAAATAGAAAAGAGTTAGAATTAGTTGAAAAAATGGAAAAATTCAAAATAGATATTTTGGCCATTACAGAAACAAAGAAAAAAAAACAAGGAATAGAAAATGTAGGACCAATCATATTTTAATCTTCTCAAGGGTAGATGTCAAAGATAGAGCTAGAGCAGGAGTAGGCCTCCCAGTGCATAAAAGGCATGAAACGCTACTAGAAAGTTGGAAATTTATAAGCCCACGGCTATTAGAGATAAATATTAAACCAAAAGGACGAGAAATTAAATTATTAATAGCTTATGGACCAAACGAAGACGCAACTAAAGAAGAAAAAAGCTATCTTTGAAAATGAATTACAAATAGCTGCAGAGAATCTTAAATCCAAACATGAGCTAATAGTTTTAGGAGATTTAAAAGCTAGGGTAGGCAACAATGTAGAAACGTCAGGAGGAGTAATAGGTAAAGAAGGAAAGACAACAACTTCTCCAAATGGAGAGAGACTAATAGATTTTTGCCTAAAGAATAACATGAAAATAGCCAACACCTTTTTTCCTCATAAAGATATCCACAAATGTACGAGAGTAAATGAAAACATGTGTGAAAAGTCAATGGTAAAAAATATATAATCTCACCTCTCATCTTCTTGTCCAATAAGTTGAAAATTCCAATCTGTCATGAATATTGAGCTTCTCTTTTAACTGCGTCAGAGGAACCCTACTTAGAATGCTCCAGTGTGTGGAAAAAATCAGCAAGGATAAATATCTACCCAACAAACGTTCTCCTTTGCTATTTAAAGATTCACAACTTTGTCTCTTTTGTCAAGAAGAAGACAAAATAGGCTAAAGTGTCCCTTCGTCCACTGCCACAAAGTCACAAAGTCCCAAAATCGTGTACATACGAAGAGGAGAGACTAGAGTCATGCGATGAAATAAAAGATTGAAATTTGTACAAATCTTTCATTATGATGGGTGCCATAACCGAAATTGGATTCGAGTAGAAGAAAAAAAGATTCAAGAAATGAATAGACTCATTCTGAGCGCCAAAAGGGGTCATATATCCAAATATAAATACAGATGTGGGAGAGCGGGGACGGAAGTGATGGGGTTGAACTGAAATCTTTGACTTCCATGTTAGGTGAGGATAAGTCATGATTTGACTATTGATTTATGTTAAATAATATACATATACGCCATTGAAATAAACAGGTAAATACGTACCTAGCTAAGGAACGACTACCCTGGTATCCATGTGGATTTAAGAAAAGAATATAATGTCATAATGGACTGACTGAAAGTCTCCACATTACCTTTACCTTGATATACAAAATGTCATAATGGACTGACTGAAAGTCTCCATATTAGCTTTACCTTGATATACAAAATGTCATAATGGACTGACTGAAAGTCTACACATTACCTTTACCTTGATATACAAAATGTCATAATGGACTGACTGAAAGTCTACACATTACCTTTGATATACAAACCGTCATAATGGACTGACTGAAAGTCTTCACATTACCTTTACCTTTATATACAAAACGTCATAATGGAGTGCCTGAAAGTCACCACATTACCTTTGGTATACAAAATGTCATAATGGACTGACTGAAAGTCTCCACATTACCTTTACCTTGATATACAAAACGTCATAATGGACTGACTGAAAGTCTCCACATTACCTTTACCTTGATATACAAAATGTCATAATAGACTGACTGAAAGTCTCCACATTACCTTTACCTTGATATACAAAATGTCATAATGGACTGACTGAAAGTCTCCACATTACCTTTGATATACAAAATGTCATAATGGACTGACTGAAAGTCTCCATTACTTTACTTTCGATATACAAAAAACATCATAATGGACTGACTGAAAGTACAATTACCTTTGATATACAAAACATCATAATGGACTGACTGAAAGTCTCCACATTACCTTTGATATACAAAACATCATAATGGACTGACTGAAAGTCTCCACGTTACCTTTGATATACAAAACATCATAATAAACTGACTGAAAGTCTCCAAATTATCTTTGATATACAAAATATCATAATGGACTGACTGAAAGTCTCCACATTACCTTTACCTTGATATACAAAACGTCATAATGGAGTGCCATCACCACATTACCTTTACCTGATATACAAAATGTCATAATAGACTGACTGAAAGTTTCCACATTACCTTTGATATACAAAACGTCATAATGGACTGACTGAAAGTCTCCACATTACCTTTACCTTGATATACAAAATGTCATAATAGACTGACTGAAAGTCTACACATTACCTTTACCTTGATATACAAAAATGTCATAATGGACTGACTGAAAGTCTACACATTACCTTTACCTTGATATACAAAACGTCATAATGGACTGACTGAAAGTCTCCACACTACCTTTGATATACAAAATGTCATAATGGACTGACTGAAAGTCTGGACCACATTACCTTTACCTCGATATACAAAAAACATCATAATGGACTGACTGAAAGTCTCCACATTACCTTTGATATACAAAACATCATAATGGACTGACTGAAAGTCTCACGTTACCTTTGATATACAAAACATCATAATAGACTGACTGAAAGTCTCCATATTATCTTTGATATACAAAATGTCATAATGGACTGACTGAAAAGTCTCCCATGGCCGTGATATAATAAAATAAGAAAAACGCAAAGAAAAAAGGAAACGATGAAACTGCTGTGGGGATGTGAAACTTAGAAGCTGACTAAAAGGTGTGTATGGGGGGAGGGGGGGCGTTTGGGAGGGAGGGGAGAGAAAAAAGACTCAGCATTTTCCAAACAAATACTGGAGGTCGCAAACACACAAAGAAATCAGCAATGAGGTCATGGATGGGCAACGTCTTAATATGAAGAACCATGGAAATGACCTTGCTGTTGCCTTGGGATGGACACCGGAAGTAAAGAGAGACAGAGGACGCCCAAAAACAACATGTCGCAGAAGGGTGAAGAAAGAGACAAATGGAGATGGATAGCCTTTCGTCCAGGGCAGAGAGATCATGTCCATGCCTTATGTACCTCCATAAAAATTAAGAAAAGAAGAAAGGACACAGAAATAATTACGGTTACGGTAAAGATGGAATAAAAGTATTATGCACACATGAAGTGTTTCTCTCTACACAAAACACGGTTTGAAATTCAAAAGAGGAATTTAGAAAATGTTTCGTTTCATTTTCTCCTCTTTCTCTGTCTCTGTCTCTATCTCTGATTATGTCTCTGTTTCACATCTGTCTACACTCTAGTCTCTGTCTGTCTGTCTGTCTGTCTGTCTGTCTGTCTCTCTCTCTCTCTCTTTCCTCTCTCTATTTTGTGCTCTCTCTCTCTCATATCTTCTTCCACTCTCTCTCTCTCTCTTTGGTCTTTTACCTTTGAGTTTCAGCATCAGCCTCGACGTAGCAGTCAGTTCGTTTGGTATAATATGGAGAGGGACCATGGTTAATATGTAAAACAATTTAGTTGATTCATGTAATATGGCTTCGATTTAAATTGACATTATTAGTGAATTATGATATCTTTATTGTTGCGTTGATTTGTATATGCCAGGATACTGGAAATGAGACTAAGGAAAAAGTAAAGAAAGAATCAGTTTGAAGAGCATCAGAGTGGAGTTAGACCAGGAAGTGTACTTACAAGATTCCACTGTTTAAGACAAATAATAGTCCATGACTTACCTGTGTTGTATTGACTTAGAAAAGGCATTTCACAGAGTAGGACTTAAAAGAAGACACAGTTAAAGCAAAACTTAAAAGTTTTTACAATTAACCAACATGTTCACATCTGCAAAACTTGATGTAAACATAGGAGTGGTTATATAATGTCTTCTTTGATTCTGATTTATGGATTAGCATCCTCAAAAGTTAAGAAAATGAATGTATGGGTATGTGAGTTAACCAGTAAATTATCAATGCTTTCATTTACCGATGATTTAGTTCTGTTTGGGAAAATGAATGACCTTCAGTCATTATAGACAATGAACTAATAAAAGAGGAATGAGAGTAAATGCAAAGAATACAAAACAGTATAGCAATATATAAAAGACCCCACCCCAATTAAATTGGGCAGGGAGGAATTTAGACAAGTTCAAAGCTACAATTCTTTCTTTCTTTATCAGCTCCATTCTACCCCGTACGGGGAGTAGAGCAGATGATCTTTCTCTAGGCTGCTCTGTCTTGAAAGTTTCTGTTTCCTTCAGGCAGGTCTTGAATTTCTTTGCATTAATGTCTCTTTTATATCTTCTTCCCTTTCTCCAGCCCCACTATCATTCATTCTGTTAACATGCCCAAACCATAAGGGGTTTTTAGGCCCAGTGGGCTGAAGTTTTCCACCTCTTCTTAGATATTTCATTTAGCTGCCTCATTCTACTGTAAACAAGGTCCTGATTAGGACAAAGTAATAGTTCATACAATGATATATTCTCTGGCTGATTTCTTGACTTGAACTTTCCGAAGACGACTCTGAAAAGAACACGGACTGTGAGGCTTTTAGAACATTGAATATTAGGGGGCAATTAATGAAAGGGAGTTAGAATTAGCTGAAGAAATGGAAAAATTCAAATTAGACATTTTAGCTATTACAGAAACAAATGGAAAAAAAAGGACAAGAAATAGAAAATGTAGGACCAAATCATATTTTAATCTTCTCAGGAGTAGATGTCAAAGATAGAGCTAGAGCAGGAGTAGGCCTCCTAATGCATAAAAGGCAAGAAATGCTACTAGAAAGTTGGACATTTGTAAGCCCACGGCTATTAGAGGTAAATATTAAACCAAAAGGAAGAGAAATTAAATTATTAATAGTTTATGGGACCAAACGAAGATGCCCCAAAGAAGAAGAAAATGATATCTTCGAAATGATTTACAAATAGCTGCAGAGAATCTCAAACCCAAACAGGAATTAATGGTTTTAGGAGATTTAAACGCTAGAGTAGGCAACAATGTAGAAACTTCAGGAGGAGTAAACGGTAAAAGAAGGAGAGACAACAACTTCTCCAAATGGAGAGAGACTAATAGATTTTTGCCTAAAGAATAACATGAAAATAGCTAACACATTTTTCCTCATAAAGATATCCACAAATATACAGGAGTAAATGAAGACATATGTGAAAAGTCAATCATAGACTACATAATAGTTAGCAGCTCCCTTCTTTACAGTACAATGGATGCTAGAGTAAGCAGAGGATCTGAAATATTTAGTGGACTATCACCTTGTGATAGCCAAAATGAGATTATTTACTGGAAGAAAACAAACAGAAAAGGAAAGAGAAGAAAGCTAAAAACTCAAAATAAAAGAACTAAAAAAACCAATAGTAAAACAAATGTACCAATCAGGATAAAAATATCTATCAGTGAAAGGCAGATGGATCTGAAGGAAAAACAAGAAGAAAAATGGAAAATATATAAAGAAACACTCCTCAGTTGTACTGAAGTGGTATGTGGTAGGAAACAAATTAAAGGAGATGGGAAAAAGGACAGTATGGTGGAATGAGAATGTCAAGACTAAAGATCAAAGAAAGAAAGACAGACTGGAAGAAATATTTGCAAACAAAGAGACCAGGATAGATAGATTACGTGAGTAAAAGAACTATAGCCAAAGAGGAAGTTAGGAAAACAAGAACAGGTGGACAAAGACTTTGAAAGGAAATCAAAGCTGTTCTTGGACGAGAAAGACCAAAACATTACGACAAATTAAGAATGAAAAGGAGAAATATCGAAAAGGAAATCATAAATCATATGTTCTGGGGAGCAGTAGGGAAAATTAAAAGAGACAAAGAAAAACACAACAATAGAGGTCAAATAGGTGGCATAAAAAAAATAAGAAGAAACAAATCAATTGAGACATGTAAACAGAATGCATGACAATAGAATAGCTAAATCAAATTAAGAAGGTAAAAGACCAAAAGGCAGACCTCGGAGAAAGTGGGAAAAGGAGCATTAAAGTAGAAATCTATGAAAGAAAAGAAAATGAGACATGGCATCCTGGAAAAAAATCAGGCATCTGAAACGCGGAGAAGTATTGAATTAACTGTTTCCTCTTTCACTCTTCTACAATTATCAGACAAAGGTGGTGTTGTCCAAATTATGTTCAGTTCTCACTTGAACACTATCTTTGTCTGTTGGAAGACTGTGACAGGAAAGGGAGTCTCGACTGACAAATTGCAGTTGTGTTGCTCTCCCTCTCGGTCTTTTTCTCTAATCCCTTCCCTCGACACTCTCAGTCCTATTCATATGATTTGAGATGGAAAACTAAAAAGTAAAATCAGCATAAAGAGATTATCATCCCTTGATATTGAAGATAGAAATGATCACAATGCGATTGGGCCCCCCTTGTGTAATCAACGCTTTTCATCGTAGTATCACGCTAAATTTGGGCTTGCTTAGCAGGCAGTTTTCCCGGCTAGCCCAGTGACCTAAATCTACCGTTGAATTTTAAGTAAAGACCAAAAGGCAGACAATGTTTTCGGAAGAAAGTTTAATAAAAATTGCAATAATAATTTAGAAAACTGGGAGGTCTAAACTTTAGATGTTAGCCACTGGACACACATCTTGTTTGGCTTCAGAAAATGCCCCCCACCCCACCCTCCCCCTCCCCCACTCCCCCACTCACACAATTAATGCACTCGAAAACAGTAGAATTCAATGACAAAAACAAAGAAACTTGAATATAACCCCTTGACTTGTTTTGTGCTTCCTTTAGTGAGATCTCCTAGTTGGTTTCGCCTATTATCAGATCAAAAAGGGGAGTTTACTCAAATTACGTCGTGGGAGGCTGGTACTAATTCTAGCATTTTGATTGGTGAATATCTCGCCCCGTTCCAAATGGTTACAGTGTCTTGTCATTCTAAGAAATGGCGATTGCAATGCCCTTCTTGACTGAACGTTGTTTTGACTAGCGAGTAACTTAATTAGATCTATTTTTATGGAACACTGAGGTGATCTGTCTCGGACTCGACTGACAAATTGGGGACAGTGCCCTTTTTGGTGTAAGACATGACATTGATGGATAGACTCATTCTTTTCACTGGGTGTTCTCTTTTTAATGATCGCATTGCACGTTTATAGCATCAGTGTATGTTGACAATTATAAGTATGTCAATGTGATGATATTTGACGTTACCGCCTTTCAGCAAATTTGTCGCAGCGTTGATTACGACTCTCTCTCTCTCTCTCTCTCTCTCTCTCTCTCTCTCTCTCTCTCTCTCTCTCTCTCTCTCTCTCTCTCTCTCTCTCTCTCTCTCTCTCTCTCTCTCTCTCTCTCTCTCTCTCTCTCTCTCTCTCTCTCTCTCTGTCTCTGTCTCTGTCTCTCTCTCTGTCTCTGTCTCTGTCTCTGTCTCTCTCTCTCTCTCTCTCTCTCTCTCTCTCTCTCTCTCTCTCTCTCTCTCTCTCTCTCTCTCTCTCTCTCTCTCTCTCTCTCTCTCTCTCTCTCTCTCTCTCTCTCTGTCTGTCTCTCTGTCTCTGTCTCTGTCTCTGTCTCTCTCTCTCTCTCTCTCTCTCTCTCTCTCTCTCTCTCTCTCTCTCTCTCTCTCTCTCTCTCTCTCTCTCTCTCTCTCTCTCTCTCTCTCTCTCTCTCTCTCTCTCTGTGTCTCTCTCTCTGTCTCTGTCTCTGTCTCTGTCTCTGTCTCTGTCTGTCTGTCTTTGTTTTGCAACGTCTCTGCAAATGTCTCGATCCTGTAAACATACTAGAGTTTTCAAGGCAAGTTGTGGATGTGAAAGCGGAAAGGAAACCAAATACACTAAACATATAAATTCAGGTGAATCAAAGCAAATTCCCTATGAAAAAAATCGTCCACTGTTGTTTTCCAGAGTTTCTGGCGAGAGGGCGACAGCCGAGTCATGACAGCCCCTGACGTCATCAACTGCACGAGTTACAACTCCAGCGCACATAAAGTGTCTGTCTTTGTGCAGACAGGAACACGCTTCTGCCTGACAAACGGCACGACCGTCAATGTTCGGCTTTTGCAAGGCCCAGGTTGCTGTGTGTTTGTGAGTTACTGTGTATGTTGTTTGTACAGAAAAATTGATGTGTCTTCATAAGTTTTGCTGTGTGTTTATAAGTTGCTGTGTCTTTTGTAAGTGTGTGTGCTTGTAACTTGATTTAGTGTGTGTTTGTAAGTTGATGTGTTTTGTGATTTGTTGTGTGTTTGTAAGTTCATGTGTGTTTGTAAATTGTTGTGTGTTTGTTTATAATTGGTGTTGATGATATGTTTTTTGTGATTTGTTGTTGTATTGTAAGTTGCTGTGTGTTTGCAAGTTGATGTATATCTGTAAGCTGCTGTGCGTTTGTAAGTTGGTGTGCGTTTATTAGCTGCGGTCTGTGTTTGTAAGTTATTCTCTGTTTTATAAGCTGATGTGTGTTTGGTACCAAGTTCTTGTGATTGTAACATCAAGAGAGTGTTTGTTATTTATTATGTGTTTGTCAGTGGTTTTGTGGTTTTAAGTTGGTGTGTATTTGTAAGCTGCTGTGTGTTTGTGATTTGTTCGACGTTTATAAGTTGCTGTTTGTTTATAAGTTGATGTGTGTTTGTGATTTGTTCGGTGTTTATAAGTTGCTGTTTGTTTATAAGTTGCAGTGTGTTTGTGATTTGTTGTGAGATTGTCAAAAGTTGGTGTGTGTTTTTATAAGTTGTCGTGTGTTTATAAGTTGCCGAGTTTTTATACGTTGCTTTCGTGGTTGTAAGTTGATGTGTGTTTATAAGTTGCCGTGTGTTTATAAGTTGCCATGGGTTTATAAGTTGCTTCGTGGTTTAAGTTGGTGTGTGTTTTATAAGTTGCCGTGTGTTTATAAGTTGCTGTGTGTTTATAAGTTGCTGTGTGTTTATAAGTCGCCATGTGTTTATAATTTGCGTATGTGTTTATAAGTTGCTTCGTGGTTGTAAGTTCGTGTGTGTTTTATAAGTTGCTTCGTGGTTGTAAGTTGCCGTGTGTTTATAAATTGCCGTGTGTTTATAAGTTGCCGTGTGTTCATAAGTTGCCGTGTGTTTATAAGTTGATGCGCGTTTATAAGTTGCCGTGTGTTTTATAAGTTGCCATGTGTTTATAAGTTGCCGTGTGTTTATAAGTTGCCGTGTGTTTATAAGTTGCCATGTGTTTATAAGTTGCCGTGTGTTTATAAATTGCCACGTGTTTATAAGTTGCTTCGTGGTTGTAAGTTGATGTGTGTTTATAAGTTGCTTCGTGGTTGTAAGTTGCTTCGTGGTTGTAAGTTGATGTGTGTTTATAAGTTGCTTCGTGGTTGTAAGTTGATGTGTGTTTATAAGTTGCTTCGTGGTTGTAAGTTGATGTGTGTTTATAAGTTGCTTCGTGGTTGTAAGTTGATGTGTGTTTATAAGTTGCTTCGTGGTTGTAAGTTGGTGTGTGTTTATAAGTTGCCGTGTGTTTATAAGTTGATGTGTGTTTATAAGTTGCCGTGTGTTTATAAGTTGCCGTGTGTTTATAAGTTGCTGTGTGTTTATAAGTTGCTGTGTGTTTGTGATTTGTTGTGGGATTGTAAATTGATGTGTCTTTATAAGTTGCTGTGTGTTTATAAGTTGCTTCGTGGTTGTAAATTGGTGAGTATTTGTAAGTTGGTGTGTGTTTTAAGTTGCTGTGTTTGTAAGTTGATGTGTGTTTGTAAATTGATGTGGCTTTATAAATTGATGTGTGTTTATAAATTGCTTCGTGTTTGTAAGTTGCTGTCTGGGTTTGGAAGTTGCGGTGTGTTTATAAGTTGGTGTGTGTTTGTAAGTGATGTGTGTTTGTAAATTGATGTGGCTTTATAAATTGATGTGTGTTTATAAATTGCTTCGTGTTTGTAAGTTGCTGTCTGGGTTTGGAAGTTGCGGTGTGTTTATAAGTTGGTGTGTGTTTGTAAGTGATGTGTGTTTGTAAGTTGATGTGTGTTTGTGAGTGGTGTGTGTTTGTACGTGATGTGTGTTTGTAAGTTGATGTGTGTTTGTAAATTGATGTGGCTTTATAAATTGATGTGTGTTTATAAGTTGATTCGTGTTTGTAAGTTGCTGTCTGGGTTTGTAAGTTGATGTGTGTTTGTAAGTTGATGAGTGTTTGTAAGACGGACAGGCATTCACTTTACACTGTGTTAAGTCATCGGAAAGCGAGGGCAAAGACAGAGACGGAGACAAAGACAGAGACACGACAGACAGACAGACACGCGCGCACACACACACACACACACACACACCAGACAGGCGGGCTTTCACTTTATACTATGTTAAGTCATCAGAAAGCGAGGGCAAACTTAGGATTTGAAGTTGACACATCCGTCGAAAGCAGTTAGAATGCTTGGTAAATGAAATAATACGGATTAGAACTGATCATTTTGCGTTGTTTCGAATTGTTAGAAAGCTAGGTAAATGAAATAATAGGGATTAGAATTGATCATTTTGCATTGTGTCGAATTGTCAGAAAGCTAGGTAAATGAAATAATAGAGATTAGAATTGATCATTTTGCATTGTGTCGAATTGTCAGAAAGCTAGGTAAATGAAATAATAGGGATTAGAACTGATCATTTTGCATTGTGTCGAATTGTCAGAAAGCTAGGTAAATGAAATAATACTAATAGGGATTAGAATTGATCATTTTGGAATTGTGTAGAATTGTCAGAATGCTAGGTAGATAAAATAATACGGATTATAATTTATCATTTTGGAATTGTGTCGCATTGTCAGAAAGCTTGGTAAGAGAAATAATACGGATTATAATTTATCATTTTGGAATTGTGTCGAATTGTCAGAATGCTAGGTAAAATAAATGATAGGGGTTAGAATTGATCATTTTGGAATTGTGTCGAATTGTCAAAACCTTCGTAAAAGAAATAATACGGATTATAATTTATCATTTTGGAATTGTGTCTAATTGTCAGAAAGCTAGGTAAATTAAATGATAGGGGTTAGAATTGATAATTTTGCGTTGTGCCGAATTGTCAAAAAGCTAGTAAAAAGCAAATGGTACGGATTTGAAACGTTTACTTTATATTACGTCAAATTTTCAGAAAGCTAGGTAAAGGAAATTGAGGAATTTGAAACGTTCAATTTACAATGTGCCAAATTATCAGAAAACTAGTAAAATGAAATGGTAGTGATTGGAATTGTTCAATTTACATTGGGACATGTTGTCAGAAAGTTAATAAAAGGAAATTGTAGCGATTTGAAATGTTAAATTTACAATGTGCCATATTGTCAGAAAGCTAGGTAAAAGAAATTACAGGGATTTGAAACGTTCAATTTACAATGTGCCATGTTGTCAGAAAACTAGTAAAAGGAAATTGTATGGCTTTGAATTGTTCGATTTACAATGTGCCATGTTGTTAGAAAGCTATGTAAAATAAAGTGTAGCGATCTTAAACGTTCAATTTACAATGTGCCATGTTGTCAGAAAGCCAGTAAAATGAAATTGTAGGGATTTGAATTGTTCAATTTACAATGTGCCATGTTGTCAGAAAGCTAATAATACGAAATGGTAGTGATTTGAATTATTCAATCTACATTGGGACATGTTGTCAGAAAGTTAATAAAAGGAAATATTGTAGCGATTTGAAACGTTAAATTTACAATGTGCAATGTTGTCAAAAAGCTAGGTAAAAGAAATTGCAGGGATTTGAAACGTTAAATTTACAATGTGCCATGTTATCAGAAAGCTAGCTAAAGGAAATTGTACTTGTAGGGATTTAAAACGTTCAATTTACAATGTGCCATATTGTCAGAAAGCTAGGTAAAGGAAATGGTAGGGATTTGAAACGTTCAATTTACAATGTGCCACGTTGTCAGAAAGCTAGTAAAAGGAAATGGTAGGGATTTGAAACGTTCAATTTACAATGTGCCAAATTGTCAGAAAGCTAGGTAAAGGAAATTGTAGCGATTTGAAACTTTCAATTTACAATGTGCTATGTTGTCATAAAGCTGGGTAGAGGAAATTGTAGGGATTTGAAATGTTCAATTTACAGTGCAATGTTGTCAGAGAGCTAGTCAAAGGAAATGGTATGGATTTGGATTGTTCAATTTGCATTGGGACATGTTGTCATAAAGCTGGGTAAAAGAAATTGTAGGGATCGGAAACGTTAAATTTACATTGTGCCATGTTGTCATAAAGCTAGGTAAAAGAAATTGTAGGGATTTGAAACGTTAAATTTACATTGTGCCATGTTGTTAGAAAGCTAGTCAAAGGAAATGGTAGGGATTTGAATTGTTCAATTTGCATTGGGTCATGTTGTCAGAAAGCTAGTAAAGGAAATGGTAGGGATTTGAATTGTTCAATTTGCATTGGGACATGTTGTCAGAAAGCTAGTAAAAGGAAATGGTAGGGATTTGAATTGTTCAATTTGCATTGGGACATGTTGTCAGAAAGCTAGTAAAATGAAATGGTATGGATTTGAATTGTTCAATTTGCATTGGGACATGTTGTCAGAGAGCTGGTAAAAGGAAATGGTAGGGATTTGAAATGTTCAATTTACATTTGCCATGTTGTCAGAAAGCTAGTCAAAGGAAATGGTATGGATTTGAATTGTTCAATTTGTATTGGGACATGTT
>JAXRKP010000141.1:415000-486171 GCA_037039925.1 Doris montereyensis
GGATGGGTAAATTCAAATCAAATTAAAATTCCGACTTACTTCTTGTTTCCTTTTGACCTCCCTGCAGGGAGAACTCTACTGTCAGTCAGTCTATTGATCCATGTACCACAAGTCAACAACAGACGACTCAGATCCAAACGCAGCCAATCAGCTTGGAGTAGCCGTAGCGCACGTGACCTTCCTTGTGACATCATCACTTTGTGTATTGTTGGTCTTCACTACTGAATTTTTGTCACATTGCTGAGAAAGCGATATATTTTTACCATGACATTAACATGACAATGCTATTGATCCATGGAATTATTTCCATGCGTAAACGATGGATTAATAAAACTATCTGTTAACAACAGTATTGACTTGTCAGATCAACTCTTTTCTTGTGTGCATTCATCCCTATCAATCATTTGTGGCTTGCGCTATTCAGCACGTTGACGACCATCCCTCTCCATGTCATTCTGTCTTCACGGCTTCTTGTAAAATCCGAGTTGGTGGTGATGTCGGACGTGTTTTGTCTTTAACGCCGTTACTAATGTGGTGTGTTCTCCGCCACGAGCTCGTCCATTCTAATATCTGTGAATCCAGATGTTGCTAGTTTTTCTGGTCCGTTTTGTCTACACACATGGCCAAAAAAAAAATCATTTGCCTTTTCTTGATGTTCTCTATAAGTTTTCTTTCTAATTTCTTTTACAATTTTTATTAAAACTTCTATGTTAGTTGCCATTGCTCTCCAGTGGATTTTCAATATTTTTCTACATATCCACATTTCAAATGCTTCTAAATGTTTGTGACATAAAGTCCATGTTTTGCATGCATTTACATTAATATAATAACGTGGAAAAGACATAAAGCTGCGCCATTCGTAACTTTGTGTCTGTTTTCAATTTGGAATTGGAAACAACAGCTCTAATATTTTGTGGAATGTTTTGTTCCTCTGTTGATACATGTGTCCTTTGCTTTATTTCTGTGGTGTCTGCCGTTGTTTTGTTATAATTGTGTCGAGTTATTTAATTAAATGTTGTTTCTTGTTTTATAAGGTCTCCTACTTAACGATAAAGACGGATTTATAGTTCATATCCCCGCACAAGCGCAGGCTTATCCCTCCCCCAGCAGGTCATGTCATTCAAAGTCCGTTTGAACTCTTGGAAGGGAGGAGGGGGGAGGCATACAGCACACAAGCCTGTTACGCATTTTGTATTAATACTCTAACAAGATCTTTCTTTACCTATAGCTGGGTACTTATTCACACCTGAGTCAAGTAGAGTGAAGTAGAGTGATACCTTTTAGCTATGACTTACTATGAATACAACATTGTGGGGGGGGGGGGGACCACCATACCAGCCGTGGGGCTTGAACCAGTGTCGTCGTGATTATCAGCTCATAACACTACGGTTCAGGTACAATGCCTCATACTTGTTAAATTGAAAGACAGTTTATCATCTTGTTTACAAACTACCATGCATTCAGTTTTTTCAAGTTCAGTAACAATCCTTTTGTCTCATTAAAGTCTCTTCATCTGGCGTGTATGCCACTAACACGGCATCATCTGAGTATCCTACTACCTATGTGGGTCAGGTTACCGTTAACGCTATCAGTATCAATCACATAATCACAATGCTTTTACCTGTATATAATGTTTTCAATTTCCCGTTGGACGATTTCGCCATATACGTTGAAGAGATCTGGTGAAAGAAGACTGAAACAGTGAGGCAAGGGGCATGTCTGAAGTGAAGGTAATGACATAAGATAATATGAATTGAAAGCCCCATAGGAACAAAGACGAGAAAATACAAGAAATAGACAGAAAATAATCCTGGCCACAATGGGGATCGAACCCGCGACCTCTACACGCTTTCTTTTCATGGCGAGGCAATGGGTGTCGACGCAGAGGTCACGGGTTCGATCCCCATGGTGGCCAAAATTTGTTTCTGTCTATTTCTTGTATTTGTCTCGTCTTTGCTCCAATGGGGCTTTCTTATTATATAGTGTCATTACCTCCACTGGGGAAAGAGGACAGCCTTGTCTCATTCCCCTTCTTGATGTTAAAAAAAAATGATGCCTCGTTATCAACTTTGACTCAAGTCAAGCTGTTTGGTGCCAGAAGATCTACAGGTCTCTTACCATTACCAGTCTAAAGTAACATTTTTAAAGAGGGTTGTGTGTCGTTCGTAGTCGAAGGCTTTGGAATAGTCGATGGAGCAGCGGTGTATTTTTTTCAGTTCTTTTCAATTGACCTTGCATGATCAAGAAACCCTAAGACCAAATAATGACAAAACTATATTAGTATTTAGTAATAGTAAGACCAAAGACCATAATAACTACCATTACCAAGGCATGAAACTCGCTGCGTGATACTAGTGGAGTTCCCGCGATTTCGCGGATAAGATAACACTACACATCCAAATATCTGTCGTTCTCGTCTTCTTTTTTCTTCTTTAGATCTATGGAAAGGCGCAGTCACCCAGTCGGGCACTCATTATACTATTACTATTACCATCTCGTCTTCTTCTCCTGCTTCTCCATCCCCTTGTTCTTTTTCCTTTCCACTTCTTCTTTTTTCTGGCTGTAGCTGATTTTGTTATCACGCTGTCGTTTGCATCTGTTGTAAGTATCGTCGTTTCTTATTTCCCCTTCCTATGATTATGATTCACCATAGCATTAGCATCTCATACTCCGATATCTATTCTAGAATTTAGATCTATGGAAATGCTCCCACAGTCGGGCATACACTATACTATTACTATCAGTATCACCATCCCTTACCCTGACCCCCCTCCCCTTTCCAAGGGAAAGCTAGATCCCTCCGACAGCCCATCCAAAGCCACCTAATCCTACGGCTAGGACTCTACGAGGCCTTGGTTCATCTCAACAATACTCGCACCGTGTGCCCGATGAAGGAATCCTTACCACCAGTGGATCTAGATCTAGGATGAGGATGAGATGTACCAATACCATGTCCTCTAGATTTTATCAATTTAGATATATAGTGAAAATGATACAGATAAATCTAGATCTATGATTTAAATACAGGCATAATAAAATAATACTCAAAACTTTGAGCCTATATTTAAAATATATTTTCATACCGTACAAAAGTATGAAAATAAATTTTATAGGCTCAAAGTTTTGAGTATTACAAAAGTAATGCTCTCGTTTACTTGTTTACGCTTCATCTTCCGTAGAGTCAATTTAAAAATAGCACGAAACATTTAATCGGAACAAAGCTAATTTGGTTAATTAATTAAATGATAATCAAGTAGAGTTATAGGGATTTGAAAACGAAGGATCATACTTCAAGCGTTTGAGTATTTCCATTCAGTTTTTCAGCTCGATTGGTCTTTAATAAGATAAGATCAGGAGGCCTGACTGAAAATAAGCGAGTTGTTTTAAATTATATATATATATATATAGATATATATACATAATATATATATATATATATACCGGGCAGTGGACAGGTAAGCACATGTACAAAGAGTAGATAATCCCGTCCTCCATGATTCTCCTACTGCCTTGCACTTGCACGCTCGTCTTGGCCGACCAAAGGCAAAGGGAGTTAACCCTGAAAGAAAATAACGACTTGCTGCCTTGCAGGCTGGTCTTGAATGACTAAAGGCTAAGGGAGTTAATCCTGGCAGAAAATGACAAGGTCTGGTAGGGGGCCTCAAGATGGCAGCCCCACCATCTACCTACGGTACAGTGGGCTAATTCCCTGCTTATCCAAAACGAAACTGATTCAAAGAATTACATGTAATATAACCAGCTTGATCTTTCGTAGACTAACTTGGAAACGAATACAGTCTGATTTTTGGAACATGGAATGTTAGGGCAATAAATGGAAAAGAGTTAGAATTAGTTGAATAAATGGAAAATTTCAAAGTAGATATTTTGGCCATTACAGAAACAAAGAAAAAGGACAAGGAATAGAAAATGTAGGACCGAATCATATTTTAATCTTCTCAGGAGTAGATGTCAAAGATATAGCTAGAGAAGGAGTAGGCCTCCTAGTGCATAAAAGGCATGAAAAGCTATTAGAAATTTGGAAATTTATAAGCCCACGGCTATTAAATATTAAACCAAAAGGACGAGAAATCAAGTTATTAATAGCTTATGGACCAAATGAAGACGCAAATAAAAAAATGATATCTTGGTTAACCAAGGCTAAGGCAGTTAACCATGACAGAAAATAACAACCTGCTGCCTTGCAAGCTGGTTTTGAGCAACCAAAGGCTAAGAGTTAACCCTGACAGAAAGTAACAGGGCCTGGTAGGGGGCCTCAATGGTACAGCGGGCCAATCCCTGCTTATCCAAAACCAAAGAAATACATATGATGATATACCCGGCTTGAACTTTTGAATATGACTCTGGAAAAGAACACGGACTGTGATTTTGGAACATGGAATGTTAGGGCAATAAATGGAAAAGAGTTAAAATTAGCTGAAGAAATGGAAAAATTCAAAGTAGACATTTTGGCTATTACAGAAACAACAAAAACGGACAAGGAATAGAACATATAGGACCAAATCATAATCAGAAGTAGATGTCAAAAATAGAGCTAGAGCAGGAGTAAGCCTCCTCCTGCATAAAAGGCATGAAATGCTACTAGAAAGTTAGAAATTTATAAGCCAACGGCTATTAGAGATAAATATTAAGCCAAAAGGAAGGGAAATTAAATTATTAATAGCTTATGGACCAAATGAGGATGCCACCAAAGAAGAAAAAGATATCTTTGAAAACGATTTACAAATAGCTGTAGAGAATTTCAAACCCAAACAGGAACTAATGGTTTTAGATTTAAACACTAGAGTAGGCGACAATGTAGAACCATCAGGAGGAGTAATAGGTAAAGGAGAGACAACAACTTCTCCAAATGGAGAGAGACTAATAGATTTTTGCCTAAAGAATAACATGAAAATAGCCAACACCTTTTTTCCTCATCAAGATATCTACAAATATACAAGAGCAAATGAAGACAGGTGTGAAAAGTCAATGATAGATTACATAATAGTTAGCAGCTCCCTTTTTTACAGTACATTGGATGCAAGAGTACACAGAGCAGAAATATTTAATGATCATCACTTAGAGATTGTCAAAATGAGATTGCTGACTGAAGAAAAAAAACAGAACAGGAAAGAGAGGAAAGCTACTAAACTCAAAATAGAGGAACTAAATAAACCAATAGTAAAACAAGTATAGCAATCTAGTATAAAAAGATTTATCAGTGAAAGGCAGATGGATCTGAATGATAGTGATAGCACAATAGAATAAAAGTGGCAGATGTATAAAGAAACACTCCTCAGTTATACTGAAGAGAATAAGATCAAAGAAAAGGATGCCTGGAAGAAATACTTGCAAACAAAGAGACCAAAGGATAGGATAAATTACATGAATAAAAGAACTATCGCCAAAGAGGATGTTAGGAAAGCAAAACAGGAACAACGGGAAGAGTTTGGACAGACTTCAAGAAAGCTAGCAAGAAAATCAAAATCTGTTCTGGGGGCAACGAAGAACATGAGAAAGACGAAAGTATGCCCAATACACCAACGGAGAAATAATTGTTATTTTCTGTCAGGGTTAACTCCCTTAGCCTTTGGTCACTCAAGACTGACCTGCAAGGCAGCAGGTTGTTTTCTATCAGGGTTAACTCCCTTGGCCTTTGGTCAGCCAAGACCGACCTGCAAGGCAGAAGGAGACTCGTGGAGGGTGGGATCATTACTCCTGTACAGGTGCTTACGTGTCCACTGCCCCGTAGAGGTAAACATTAAACCAAAATAGATTATGTACCAAACAAAGATACCACCAAAGAAAAAAAAGATATCTTCGAAAACGATTTACAAATAGCTACAGAGAATCTTAAACCCAAACAGGAACTAATGTTTTAGGAAATTTAAACGCTAAAGAGTAGGCAACAATGTACAAACATTAGGAGGAGTAATAGGTAAAGGAGAGACGTCTCCAAATGGAGAGACTAACAGATTTTTACCTAAAGGGAAAGAATAACATGAAAATAGCCAACACCTTTTTGCGTCATAAAGATATCCACAAATATACAAGAGTAAATGAAGACAGGTGTGAAAAGTCAATGATAGATTACATGATAGTTAGCAACTCCCTTCTTTACAATACATTGGATGCAAGAGTAAACAGGAGCAGAAATATTAAGTGATCATCACCTAGTGATTGCCAAATTGAGATTACTGACTGAAGAAAACAAACAGAAAAGGAAAAGAAGAAGGCTATTAAACTCAAAATAGAAGAACTAAATAAACCAGTAGTAAAACAGGTATACCAATCTAGGATAAACAGATTTATCAGTGAAAGGCAGATGGATATGTTTGATAGTAATGATGGCACAATAGAAGAAAAGTGGCAAGTGTATAAAGAAGGACTCCTCAGTTGTACTGAAGTGGTCTGTGGTAGGAACAAATTAAAGGAGATAGGAAAAGAACAACATGGTGGAATGAGAATGTCAAGAGTAAGATTAAAGAAAAGAAGAATGCCTGGAAGAAACATTTGCAAACCAAGAGACCAGAGGATAGGATAGATTACCAGAATAAAAGAATTATCGCCAAAGAGGAAGTGAGGAAAGCAAAACAGGAACAATGGTAAGAGTTTGGACAAAGACTTCAAGAAAGCTATCAAGGAAATCAAAAGCTGGTGGGGTGGGGGGGGGGGGGGGAGTGAGCAATGAAGAGCATAAGAATGACCAAAGCATGCCCAATACGACAAGAATGCCAAAGGAGAAATAATGAAAGAAGGCAGTGAAATCATGGAAACAGTATTTTTAACAATTACATAATTCCTCCAGAACATATGAAGCACTAAGTAAAGATCAATAAGTAAGAGTAACATACAATCCAGAGGAGGCAGCTGAAGATGTACATATATCAATGGAAGAAATCCAAACAGCTATAAGAAAAGTGAAATTAGGAAAAGCCCAAGGAGCAGATCAAATTTATCCAGATATGATTAAAAACCGAGAGAGGTAGACAAACTACTACATGCAATATGCCAACAAGTATATAAACATGTGCCAGACGACAGGAAAAAAAGGAAACGGTAGTACCAATACACAAGAAAGGATCAACTATAGAATGCTCAAACTATAGAGGGACATTACTACTTAGCATACCAGGAAAAGTGCATACCAGAATACTGGAAATGAGACTAAGGAAAAGAGTAGAGGATCAAATTGAAGAACATCAGAGTGGATTTAGACCAGAAAGAAGTGTACACAAGACCACATATTTACAATTAGACAAATAGAAAAATTCCTTCAGAGAAACATTGACTTACACCTGTGTTTTATTGACTTAGAAAAGGCATTTGACATTGAGGAAGGACGAACTATAACCTTCTTTAAAAGAACACATTGTAGAGCAAAATTTAATAGAAGCCATTAAAAGTTTTTGCAATAAACCAACATATGCAGTGAGAGTAGCTGGAAACATATCTGCAGAATTTGATGTAGATAGAGGAGTAAGACAGTGTTGTGTCCCAAGTTCTCTTGTTTGTCACGTTTATGGATTCAATCGCAAGGGCATCCTCAAAAATGAAGAAATGAATGAATGTGGAAGCTCAAACCAGTGAATGTATCAATGCTTTCATTTGCCGATGATTTAGTTCTGTTTGGAAATTCAGAAAGTGACCTTCAGTCGAGTATCAACATGATGAACAATGAACTAAAAAAAGAACAATGAGAATAAATGCAAAGAAAACCAGAACAATGCTAGTACTAGTAACTAGGAAGCTAAAACACAAAATCTTAAATTGGCCATGGAGAATTTAGAAAAAGTTCAAAGCTACAATTAGTTGGGGGTAATAATTTACTCAGAGAAGAAATCAGCCAGAAAATCCAAAAGGCAATAATAATATATAACCATCTAGGAAAGGCATTTATAGGTAAACAAGAATTGGCAACAAATACCAAAATGGCAGTATACAATTTTCGTTTATTTCTTTGAAATTTACCCTGTCCACCATTGTGGTGACCTGAGGGTGCAGTATACAAAACATTTGCTCTCCTCAATGGCAGCGAAACCTGGACCTTAGTCAGTAGATAATACAGTAGAGTACAAGCAGTTGAAATGAAATATTTAAGAGTAGTAGGGAAAACTAAGAGACAAAATCAGAAACACAACAATATGAGATCAAACCAAAGCAGATGGCATAAAAACTAAGATAGAGATAAATCAATTGAGATGGTTTGGGCATGTAAACAGAATGAATGACAACAGAATAGCTAAATCAGTATACAGTGCTAAAGCCCAAGGTGAAAGACATAAAGGCAGACCTCGGAGAAAGCGGGAAGAAGATATAAAAGAGGCATTAAAGCATAGAAATTTAACTTTTTGGTAGGAAACAGAAAATGCCAGGACAGGGCAGCCTGAAGAAAGATTATCTCGGGCATCTGAACCCCTACACCAAAAGCTAGAATGGGAACTGATAAAGAAGAAAGAAAGAAACCAGAGACTAGGAGGAGCGGATAGACAGTGTAGGCCAGACGTGACATAAGACTGTCTGACACCTCCGTCTGGGTAGTGCTCGGATAGACAACGAAGCTAGACATGGAAGAAGACTGACACGTTTGCCCTCCTAGTCCTAGCATTGTTTGTTAGTGTGCAATCTGTTCTCACGTTATTGTTATTTCTGACAAAATCTCAACAAAAGACCTTTTAAGGCCTTTATTGTATGGGTATAAAGATGCATTTCAGAGAATAAGAGTGCCTTTACGCATGCCGACGATGTCTTTACACACTGTTATTATATAGTAAAAAATTGGTCAACAGAGGAAGGCATGTGTTTATGCAGAGTGTGCTTTTATGAAGTGAGTGCTTATCCAGCAAATACTGTAATTAATAATGTGGTGACATCGGAGTAAATGGAGAAGGAATAAGAAAAATGAGACAGATGAAGAAGAAAGAAAGAAAAGATCAGAAGCAGATCTTACCACCAGCAGCTTGGTCTATGCATTGCCAACAGCCAGCAAGAAATTTAATGCTTAAAAAGTCCCCACACATAAAGTGAAATTAGTAACAATTCAACGTGGTTAGCATTTTACTGTCAATACAAATTTTTATTCAAGGGTTTGAATTTTTACTTCCAACAACATTTTCTTACAACAGAAAACCAACATCTTCAATGCACATAACATCAGTTTTCATCCACATAAGTTTTATGTTTTATTAGTTTGTACCGGATTAGTACCTTTGTTATCATCGGATTTCAACACAATGCAATAACACATTTTTTACAAGATTCAGTAGAAATTCGATTTCAAAGCCAAAGCCCCACCCCCACCCACAACATTTACATTGTGTCCGTACGTCATGGACTCTGTTTGTCTGTCTCTTTGTGTCCCTTCTACTGCATCAACTTTTCGAATCAATGAAAATGAATAGGCCCATGCAAATCTACACCTAATTTTGAGCCAGTATGCAAATATTCAATATTTTGGGTCGCCGTATAATAATCTGACTCACCGTTACATGATCTAATTCTATGTCCACAATATAGAAAGTAGATTGATTTAGATGGGTGGTACTCATGGCTATCTTATCATCATCGAAAGCGTGTGAAAGCTGCGAGCTCCTCAGGGACCCCTTGGCAGCCAATAGGAAAGTGCAAATCTTATACGCTATCTTATCAATTGAGTAAAGTTAACTTGAGTAAGGTGGTACCTATTTTATTCTGGTTTCTAGCTTATTCTTATACCAAGGAAAGTTAGAGGCTCAAAACGTTCTTAATCAACTGTTACTGGACATCTAGCAAAGAGTATAACCAGAACAAACGGCCATGTCACTGTGAGCGAATCTAAACTTGTTCAAGGAAGTGTACGCCATCACTGGACCAGGAGGATTTGTGGAGACGGGTAACGCCCACACATTACAGGCTGACATCAGGCATTTTCTGGACAATGGAGCCGATGATGGCTTGTAAGAGGACAAAGGAAAGGGATGCTCTGCCCAGGGGAATCAAGACTGGGGCAGTAATGAATGAATGCCTGGCGGTGCTCCACGGTTCAGGCGACTGGGGCGGTGCTCCACAGTTCAGGTGCTCAAAGGCAGGCTAAACTGGTTGGCCAGATGCATAGCATGGTCCATGGCGTGGATGTTGACTAGGTGCTTGCTGATCTGTTTCACCAGTTCTCTGTGGAACGTTAGACAACGAATAAACCAAATGAAACAGGCGTGTCAGTGGCTGTGTGTTGATGTGTGTGTGTGTGAATTTTCATGTTGATTTTCAAACTTCCAATAAACTGAGCCAAAAGATAGGAAGCAGGGTCACCTTTTTCATGCATACTCCCATCAAGAATGTAGCAACAATGTTGGTCTTAGTAGTCTATTGAAATTGAAGAACATTCATTCATTCATTTTCAAAACTGGATGCAGATCATTTGACCCAGTTTTGAGGAATTTACGATAGTGGATCTCTCCAAAAATGGTGGAGTTTATCCAAGCTATTGATGTATGTACATACTTTGTTTGATTGAAATGTTCCCTGTCCACCATATGAGCTGATCTCAGGGTGGATTGAGAGGGAACGGCATGATGAAAGATAAAAGAAAAAGGAAAGGAAAGAAGTAGGACTTACGAGCATCTCATGCCGACCACCCGCGTATGTATATACAATAGCAATATTGATTTATATCATTTCCCACAGTCCATGATTGAAATATCGTGTTGCACACAAGGCAATACTATTTCACAAACAAAAAGACTAAAGGAATAAACACAACAACATTGCCACTGACATTAAACGACGACCGTAAAAGAGTTCCAGACAGCACAATAAAATTAATATCACAGACCGACCTTGAACTAATACGAGATATTGTACAAAACAGAATTGAATGGCTTGTCTTCACCATAGAGATAAGGAGAATGGCTGAGGATGCAACAACACCCGATGATACTGCTAGCCAAAAGGTGATGTCAAGTAAGTCATGATTAAAAGCTAAGAAGAAAATAGGTCTCAAAGAACTGAACCAGTTCTGCTTATCTTGTATTCTGTATGTGGTTGACTTACAGCGATTGAGTAAGGGGGCCACAGATTATGACACAGACAGAAAGTCTGTTAGACGACTATCTTACCTTCCGCCAAGTCTCTCTTTGTCCGCCTCCATAGCTGTGGCCTTGTGCAAAAGTTTCGCTGCGCTGACCAGGTAGCGACACAAGTTTTCCAGCTGAGGCAGAGTGGCGTCCCCTTCTAGCTTTTCAAACCACTCTCTGGGAAATGTTGATATGATCTGGTTGGCAACAAGGAATACAATGGCATATGATAAATGACACATTGGGGTCTTAACGAAATTGATACACACGTGCAACATAACATCATACACAAGTATCTAAATCTAAAGATTATACGATGCACAAGCATATTTTACAATTTTAAAGGAGGTATCAGAATTGTTTAGTTTCAATTTCAAAGACTCGCAAGACAACAAAGCATAGACGACCAGAAATAGATGATGAAGCACGATCTGTCATCATCCAAAGAACTTATTCACGCTTTTCTGGTGTCACTAATTGTTCATGTTGACTTCAATTTCCCTGATTTCCCCAATGTTTTGCCTCCAAATACAAATTTCCCGACCAGGAAACGTTTTTTGTTTTCCCTGATTTCCACAGGCGTGATAACCCTAACTTAAATATCATACTCTCTCTTTTCATTTTATGGCTCCGCGACAAAGCATAAGACCAGCAAAATGGCTCCATTAGACTGTCCTGGGCCATTCGTCTTAACTTCATTCCAAGACTTTCCTATTTCCTTTCGTTCTTCTTCTAATGTCCTTCGCTGCTGAGAATACTAGCCACTCAAAGAGACAAAAAGTCGTTAATTAACAATGAAGTATTTCTTGGACAGGCTACCAATGAGCAGGACGGAGAGATAAATGACATTAGGGAGGGATGAAGGATAAACGACATTAGGAAGGGACAAGTGTTGTTAGAGGAAGGAGCTGAAGACAAAATAAATGTTCCCCCCCTCCCCCCAAAAAAAAAGAAGAAGGAAAGAACTGTTAGCATTGTCGCATTGGACCACAGCCAGGTGCGCTACTCACCGTCTGACACTTGTAGAGAGCTTCCTTGTTGATGTGCGAGGACACCAGGCCCACCACTATGTACCGGTTCAACAAACCGGAGAAGGCCAACTTTTGCAACACCGGCTCAGCCATGAGTTTGTGCCAAGACAGGATGTTCCCCAGCAGCTGGA
The DNA here is from genome assembly GCA_037039925.1 of Doris montereyensis. Lineage (NCBI taxonomy): Eukaryota > Metazoa > Mollusca > Gastropoda > Nudibranchia > Dorididae > Doris > Doris montereyensis. The sequence goes on from JAXRKP010000141.1 coordinate 427,211, forward strand.
AGGAGAGAAAAGATAGAACAGTCAAAACAACATCATACGTGAGGAGAGTACAAAGAACAATGCAGGTTCAGACACAACTCCAGTTTGTAACCATTCTTTCTTTAAACATCTCTTGTTATGAGCGTAAAATATAGAAAGACTTGATAAAAACTTAAAATTAAATCTTGTTCACAAGTAATATAAGAAATGTAAGCAGTCAACAAATTTCAAAATGCTGATAAGAATGAAAACAAAAGAAAGAAAGAAGGTTAAAAAAATATAAGAAAGCCCCGCTAAGAAAGAGATTCATAAATATGGTACATATAGATATACTAAATAATTATGATGATGATGATGAGTCTTTAATCCCAATTGTCAAAGTATAGGTCACGGTCGGACACGCGCCAGACTTCTCTGTTCGCTTTCTCATCTTGTTCTACGATGTTCGCTCTCTCTGCATCTTTCTCCACACATCTTCGCCATGTTGCTTGCAGTCTGCCAACCCATCGGGCACCCTGGGGATTCCAATAAAGGGCTCTCTTGGCTGTGCTTCCTTCTGGCCTATGGAGGGTGTGACCTATCCATCTCCACCTTCTTTGGTCCACTTCTGTCTCAATATCCTTTTGGTGAGTTTCATTCCATAGTTCTTTATTGCTTATTTTGTCTGGCCATTCAATTTTCATAATTTTCCCTAAACATCCATTTACTAAAGTCTGTATCTGGCTTGTGCTTGTTTTTGACATGCTCCATGGTTCACTGCCATAGGGTGATACAGATTTCTATTGGGAGTTAAAAGTCTTAACTTTTGTTTTGAGTGATATTTTCCTATCTTTCCAAATCTTGTTAAGTTTCATAAATTCAGCTCTCAGTTTCCCGATTCTTCCTTTGATATCAGCCAGTGTACCGCCTGTATTTGCCATAATGCTTGTTTCTTGTATGTAATTATGAAGCACAAATTTAGCTCTGTATTTTACATACATCAAAAAGTTGATGAAGCATAAAGACAGGAAGCCTAACACGAAAGAAAGAGAGAAATGGATACATGAGCAAGCTGGCAAAGTTAGACTTGGGCTAATGAAAGGACAAAGAAAAGAAAAAGTAAGAACAACCAACCAACCTTGATACACGTCCAAGACTGCCGATGGAAAAATATGGCCGGCCCTGATGATCTGTTGTCCAGTACGCTGGGAAAAGAAAAAAATTCATTTTGATATTTAAGGACATTGACAAATTATATATAAATACTTACATCAGGCGTATGAGAGAATGAAGATGAGTCATTGCCGACAGGTTGGACGAAAACGATTCCCTTTCACTACATTTCGGCTTTTCACATCAGCCTGACATCAGCCTGACAGAGATGCAAATTTGAGCCAAAACTCATTTACGCCTTCTTTGACATATGGAAGTGAGCATTTCAACAAATCAAATGGCATTTCCCAACTTATCCTGCAAGGTTCCATGGGGGAAACGAGGAGGAAAGGAAGACGGAACGACAACATAATAATGGAATGAACAGAGAAAACCTCAAAGATCCAAACCTCGGCCCAGGACTGAGAAAAGTGGAAATTACTGATACAAGTCCACCATGCAGTGCTCCTACAACCCTGGAGGATTATGGGATACATGATATGTAGGCTGTATCTCCCAGCAGTGTCTGGTACCAATTCTGTCCCCGCCAGACCAGATCCTAAACTGTGTGCCTAGAGTGACCTACAACATGTGCAATGTACGTGTTATCACTTTTCTATGATAAAAAAAAAAAATTCTCATTTTATTGTGCTGTCATTCATTCCATTCTTGGCTGTGGCTACCGTTCTGAACTTTGTACAGGACACTAAGGGGCGTTGCGTTTGCTCGTTTTCCCTCTCATTAACTTTGCTCTTTTCTTTATTCTTCAAACCATAAAACACAGACAATGACAGTGATTTTTCTTCAACCTATAAAACACAGACAATGATAATGATTTCCCTTTAACCCATAATACACAGACTGTGAAAGTAGGCTTTACACCCCTAAAAATCCAGACCTACGCAGGTTTACTTAACACCCCCACCCCCGGCATAAAAATACCCCCCCCCCCCCCAAAAAAAAAACCCAACCCCATCAAACAACCTGGCACTCACGTCAATTGATACATGGGCGTGAAGACGTCGTCATCCAGGGTCCGCTTCAAGCGGTTCACCACATGCTCTAGCAGGGCCTTAGTAAGAGGAAAAAGAGTGAAAACTTGGTTAATTTAGTTGTCACTTGAACAAACATAAGTCAGGGTGTCCAGCAAAAAGTCAACTGAAAATTTCCTACCTCAACACAAAAAGTCCTACCTAGGAAATGAAATACTCTCCCGACACGAGAAACGGAGAACAGCGTAAATATTTCCAATTTCAATGCATTGTTATAAATTGTCAATTCAAATCATAAATGAATGACTTTCTAGTGCATCTCAGTGAAATGAAAAGTGATCACACATTTCTTTAATGTTTCACTTTGGATTAATAATATTTCAGCATTTTTCTTGTGAAGAAAAAAATAATTCTGATAGCTGATAGTAGTGATAGATCTACCCCTATCATTTCACAAAACATGTAAACAGTGCAAAAATGAATTACTTTTTTTATATCTCCTTTCGTCATTTTCTCTTTCTCTTCCAATACTGTATGTCAGACTCTTGTTTTGTCATCATATGTTTTCACATTGACTTTCTTCATCCTGCCCCCCCCCACCCCCACCTCTATTCAGCTATCAGGCCGTGCGTGCATAATATTAATATCCCTTCGATCATCCAACCTCCTCTATTCTTACTAAACTTGCATTTGCCTTTCGGTCATCCGTCAACTCCGGCTCTCCATATATACTCTCTCTCTCTAATACATACATGCGCGATTGGTGGCATTAAACACACACACGTGCGCGATTGGACTTAAAATATGCACATTGCCCTGTCTCTCTCCCTTTGACACAAACCATACAACAACGTGCGCGATCGGCTTTTTAACACACACAACATTCTTAATCTCTCCAGAGTAAAGTCAAATTGAAGAAAGGAGGCTGGGCCGTAGATACGCAGTTCATGGTATTGGTATAGGCGCTAAAACTAAAGAAAGTATTGAAAACTTTGTGTCGAAATCCGATACAAATTCCCCAGGCAAACTTTATAATTTTAAAGAAGGTATCGGAATTGTTTAGTTTCAACATGAAAGAATCGCCAGACAGCAAAGCATGGATGACCAGAAATGGATGACAAAATGATGATTCATCGTCCACAAACGCATTTTCCTATTTCGCGGTGCCGATAATTGTTCATGTCTACTTTGATTTCCCTGATTTTCTCTACCCAAGACATGAATTTCCGACCATTTATGATCTTTCCGACCTGAGTATGAAAAATCTGACATATTTCCGACTTTGCTGGACACCCTGATAAGTACAACCAAGCTCAAACCTGCTACCCCCCCCCCTCCCCTCTCACCCATCAAGAAGCAAAGCAACAAACCTTGAAATTTTTGTTCTTGGCGTGGATGTTGGGATAATCTCTGGTCAGTCGCAGGGTCAAGTTGACCAATCTGGCAGTTTGGCTGGTGGACAGAGGATCCCACACGTTCTCTACTAAAACTAGAGAGAAAAATAAACAAAAAACATGTGACTAAATTTATGAAAGATAAAATTCAAAGAGAACGATATGCTAGGAGTGGGAGCAATTGTACAGAAAGCTAAACAAAACTTAGATGATGTGACAAAGAAGTAATATAAGAGAGAAAAACTTTTACAAATTCATTCATTTTATTTTCTCTCTCTCCGTCTCCCCCTATGTCTATCTATTTCTCTCCCTCACTCTGTCATTCTCCATCTATCTCTGGGAATCCAGAGACAAGGTGTCGGCCTATTACCCAAACAACCTCGTGGGTTTGTGTCACAACAGGTTTAAAAACTTCCAAAGTTTGTTCAAGTAAAACCTATCCCCTGGTACAGGTAGGTGGATCGACACCGCGTGCCAGAGGAGACAGACAGATCAAAACACTCTGTGCACGTTAAAGATCCCTTAGCTGTTTACAAGGGAAGTCCAGACAAAATCAAAATAATAAAAATCCTACCCAAGCCCCAATATCACCTTAGCAGTGGGTGTGGGTAAAATGAAATCAAAACAGTGTCATAAGGAAGACTGCTGTTCTTTTCTGAAAGACCACACATGTTCCTACAGGTACATTCACAACTCCGATGAACACAGCACATTTTCCACATTTCTATACCTTTTCCTCTCTCTCTCTCTCTCTCTCTCTCTGTGAGGAAAATTAAAAATATAAGGGATGCACACATTTTTAAATAAACATGCAGACCCTACATTGTAGACCAACCAGTAGCCTCCACAAATGTCCACACAAACTAGCTCAAAGGCTCTAATTCAAGGCCATAGTAAGTAAATAAATATTATGACTATTTTTCTGGGATAATCACAGAGAAAACAACACCTACAGGATATTCTTGGCAGAATGATTTTTTTCCAATATGGACGGCAGAATTCTGTAGTCATCGTCGGATCGTTCCATGTCCTGCCCTTCTCTGAAGCCCATGAAAACAAGCAAGTTAAACCAGTGACTGTCTTCAAAGTCAGGGCATTTTTCCTGGAACAGAGAGAAGACAACCACTGACTGTAAGAAAAGTGCTTTCATGCTTATTGAACAGAAATAATTATAGTTATAATAATAATAATAATAATAATAATAATATAATATGGAAAAAAAAAACCGTAATGGAAATAATCCACACCCCAAACGAAAAACAAACTTCAAATGAACCAACAGAGACTGCCACAAGTAAAAATCTGCTAGACGGACAGCAAACATGAAACATTTTTAGAGAATATAAGGAAATAAGTTAAATCTATCAGCATCCCTCTACAAAACAAAACATACCAACCATTTATGAGTGTGAAGGCAGAACACACTCAGAAGTAGAAAAAATGCATTTTTTTGCCTTCTCACTATGATTGTAATAAAATGTGAGAAGATTGGATTAATTTTTTTAAAATACCTTCACTTATTTAATGAAAATGTGTTCATTTATTTCACCCCAAAGTTATCTTCCCTTGTTCCTTTATGTTGACGTAACACATTATTTGTATGCTTTAATGAGTAACTTGAAGTTACAACTGAGTTCTGAAAGTACAACACTGAGTCACTGTCGATGAAAATCATGAAATGAAGCATTTACATTTATATATTGACTTTATCGAAATCAAGAGGTGACCGTCGTTAACGATGCGTTACTGCCATAACGAGGCATCCAATGCCCTTGTAAATTTTCTATCTGGTATCTGAACGTAAAGCCAAATTTTGATACCAAATTTGTTATTATTGTTTCAATTTTAAAATTTGCCAAAAGGAAACGCTGTTCAGCTCTGAGTGTTTTCCACCACATGTGAAACGATGAAAGTTTTGAAAATTTGATTTCAAACAAGCATGCCCGGAATCAATGGTGGGATATCATTTCACTTTATTATAAAGCTGAATCTTTTGAACTTTGACTGTGGTAAACTCAGCACCCACTGTATCGGGTACGGGTGATATCAAGTACGATTATTAGATTGAATCAGTACATGATACTGATGTTACACAGGTTTTTTATCGCAACGACCGGACATCGAGAAATTAGATCTAGTAATACTAAAAAGTTGCCTCAATCGCAGGCAAAGAATCTTTTTCCAATCGATTCAAATACTGATTTAATCAAATAGTTCATTCTCTAAGAACTTAAAGCATGCTATTTGAAACTCACATGCGAGATATGGTGGTCGTGAGTGTCGTGGTTTCCGAATTTATAACGCTCAAAGTTAGAGAAGTCAGCTTTATACATATATAGATATACGACATAAAATATATGATTGCCCAAAGAATAAATTCCGGTTGAAAGGTCCGAAGAGCCTTAAGGAAACTTTTGCTTAACTTTCCAGACTCAATCAAACATAGGGATATCAAGATAAAAGAGGAGGTGACAAATACTTACGTCTAATGGGTTCCATAATAACAACTCCTTTCGTATAAAAGGATTCAGCAATTTGGGCAAGCACAGACCAATATAAGCCTCCTGGTAGGAATCTGTATACGTGAATTTCCAACGCTCAAAGTGGTTTTTAACGGCTTCAATTTGAGAAAACTCCTCGACTACGTCATCAAACATGTGCTTTTGAGCTTCAACAATTTCATCTGAAAGAGAATGTCATTTCACGTCAGATGGCACAAAAAAAAGACTCAATATGTCAATCTTTATACCATCTTGTTAGTCCACAAACAAGATAAACTTTCTTTTACGCCTTTTCGTTTTTTTAAATTTCCCTTATTTGTTGTTGGGGCAGATTTGATTCATATGGAATAAATGCTTCATGATTCATCAACCATGAAACCATGTATGCAAAAGTCTCAACTGGCATCATGAAGAAATAGCAAGATTTTGTTTGTTTCATTGAAGTTCCCCTCATCTACCATATAGGGAGATTTCAGGGTGAATTAAGAGGAACAGTAAGATTATACATAACAACATCTTCTAAAATCAGGTCTAAATTTAAATCACTTTAAATGCAAACATTCTTAAAGTAGACAATGATTGAGTTGATATTTGTTTCGCTGAAATGTACCCTGTTTACCATTGCGACCATCTCAGGTTGATTTAAGAGGTAACAGCAAGATAAAACATACGTGAAAGAAGGAAAGGAAAGAAGTAAGACCCACCAGAAATGCTTGCCAACCGCCCAATTGAGTTGATATCATCGTTATGGCACTGACATAAAAGAGCTTATTGCTTTACATCCATTCTCCAGTAAAAGTGTCAAGAATGGTGTTATGGCCTTTAGGCAGGAATTACTGTTACATACCAATTTCTGATTGGAATTTGAGGACCTGGGATTGACTACTTTCTTCATCGTCAGACGAAAGACCATCGTTATGCCCCTGAATGTTCTTGCCTTCCCGCTGACGTCGTCGTCGAGATCTGGAAAGAGACAGGTTGGTGAACAGAGTAGCTTTTCATCTCACTTACAATTTATCAAGAGATTGAAGATGCTGAGAGTATTCATGTTTACCTGTCTCTAATACAAGAATAAAAAGCTTTACTTAAAACAGCAAAGTATTTTTGGGAGAAAAGAAAGCATCAAAACAATTTGAAAGGTGTAATGACCAATTGCTCTCCATCCCGAAGGACAAAATCCCTCCCTATTCCTTATCATTCTATTCCAGTGTATCTGGTTGCAGCCATACTGATAAACAAAGTATTAGCATGGTTTTAAAAAGATTTAAGATTTTAAATTATAATATCAAAACAGATTAAGCATAATCATTTCAGCTGGTTTCCAAAAGTCCATGAAAAATGAATGTGATAGTAACTGTTCAAAATCCTTTCTAGTTATTGCCAAGTGAAGTAGCAATCGATTTTCTAAATTTCTTGTGGACAAGATGTTAAGGGCAAAATAGAGGCCAGTAATCTTGACTCTGACAAGGAATTGATTAGACATAAATGTTGAGTTTCATTGATTTGAGTTTGAGTGGTCTGACACTTCTAACATTGATGGCATGCATGTCACATATGATATATGAATAGCATTAAGAATTTATGTAGTGTTAACTACCACCAAAAAGTGCTCAAAGTGCTTTACAAAACAGATGGATTACAAATAATTAAGCATTGTTACAACAATCAAATGATGTGATTCAATAATTACAAACATACATCAGATCCTAAAAACAATTCATGCGTACATGGCACCCTCAGGGTGTTCAGCACAAAGTCAACTGAAAATTTCCTACCTCAACACACAAAAAATCCTATCTAAGAAATGAAATACTCCTCGACGCTGGAAACGGAGAACAGCGTAAATATTTCCAATTTCAATGCATTATTATAAATTGTTAATTCAAATCATAAGTGAATGACTTTCTAGTGCATCTCAATGAAATGAAAAGTGATCACACATTTTTATAATATTTCACTTTGGATTAATAATATTTCACTTAACTTCAGCATTTTCCCACACATTCCTAAAAAAATAAATTCTGATAGCTGATAGATTTCACAAAACATGCAAACAGTGCAAAAATGAAATTTTAAAATTTTTCATTTATATCTCCTCTCAAAAAATAAATCAAACACAAGAGTGACAATAGCCATAACCTAAACACACGCACAAATACTTACTCAGTCTACCGTGGAGAAAATGAGGTAAGGAAGGCTTTTCTATAACTTGATTTAACTCTGCCAATTATAAATCTTCCTCTGTTCTACTTTTAACCTTCTCTATTCTTACTACACACTTGCATTAGCCTTTCGGTCATCCGTCAACTCCGGGCTCTCCATATATACTCTTTCTCTCTAATACTAATACACACATGCGCGATTGGTTGCATTAAACACACACAAGCATTCTGTCTAGCCTTCTTACACACACGTGCGCGATCAGACTTGAAATATGCACATTGCCCTGTCTCTCTCCCTTTGACACAAACTATACAATAACGTGCACGGTCGGCAAAATTTGTCAAATTTTGCCGACTGCTGTGCATGTATGTATGCATGTGTGTTTGTATTATGTATGTATATATGTATGTATGTACATGATGGACGATAAAGTTTATTATCATTATCAACAAACAACCAAGGGATCCACATTGTGCACAGAGTGTGGTGATCTGCAAATGAGACCTCCTTTCTATCATACATCTCCGATGGAACTAGGTGTCGACCAGCACCAGGATTGAAAACTAAACTTGATAAAATTTGAGCAACCCCTAGGCTTGAACCAAGGGATCTTTCATGTACATAGAGTGGTCTGATTTGTACATAAGAACTCCTTTTTTATCGTCCGTATCCAATTGGACTAGGGAGGTTGGTCTACCTATCCAGAGCAAAGGGGGTGGGGTGTTTCTACAAACAAAAGCTTGCCGGAGCTCGAACTCATGACCTTTTAGTTGCAAGGCCGCCATTTTTGTTCAGGACCACCAAGCCCCCTCAGTTGAGTCATCAACCTACCTCCTAGCTTCTCTGTCAGCCGTTCTCCTTTGCCTTTCATGTTGTTCCACGCCATCAGAGTCAACCATGACGCTGTTTCGACCTACAAATTGGGCAATAACAAGGGAGAGGGAGGGGAAAAAAAAGGACAGTAGTGTTAGAAATGCGTGTCAAGTTCTAGGGAGGTTAGGGGGGGGGGGGAGAGGAGGGGAGGAAGGAGAGAATAATCAAGAGCACGTTAGCAATTACGGCAACGTCCTCATAATATTTAAATATTGGCATGATGGAAAAATTAAGATAACGTCTCATCTCAATTATAATGTAGGACCTCGTGGTTAGGAGTGAGAAGAATGCTAAAAAAGAAAAGTAATGTAAAAGTTTCGACCAAAACCTTAAAACTACAACTAGCTACTCAGTCTCCTAAGAAGAAAAAAAAAGGAAGTTGAATCAAAAACAGTTGCATGCAGCAACATGTAGTAAGAGACTCATTTTCAATACCCAGCGGAAATCAAGCAGCATACAACAGCACCGTCTCAGGAAATTAATGATGACTAATCAGAGGGTGATTTACATAGAAAGAACATTGAAAATGCCTTAGAAGAGGCTCCAAGATGATCCCAAAAGTCAATCTTCTAAGCCAGCTGAAAGTGATCCAACTTTGAAAGTGATCCAACTCTTTTTCAACTTTCCACTTTTTTAAACAAAAAATCCATTAACCATATCAAAGTTGATATCGCCTGAAAGAGAAATTATTAATTTTCTAAAATATTGATTGGTTTAAAATGGCGTGTGGAAATGTACGTTTTGTGAAAGCAGTTTGTCAGCTATGAAGCGTTATCCACCTTGCGCATGACAACGTGAGAATGGTGATTTTCTACTACCATCGCTAAAATTTGACTGCAGTGGAACTGGCCCTGATTCATGCATACCACTTCAGACAAAATATCGTGGGGAGTAGGAAACTTCTCCCTTACATGCACACAAAGTTGAAATAAAAGGTGGGGAGCTTTTGGAAATCTCTGTAAAGCTGGCTTACAAAAGCATCAGTGAGGGCTTTATTCTATTTAATAATATCCAGCAACCTCTCATTAGTGTGTAGATTCCGACACAGATTCAACTTCCCGGCAACCAGATCGCCGTGATGTATTTCTGAGCTTCCTGTGTGCTTTTGATGGGTGGTGTTAGGAAAAGGATTCTACTTCTCTTCTTGTCACTATTCTAACAGTCCATGACGACAGAATAGGTGATAAAAATAAAAGCAAATGCAGAAAACGTAGATGAACAAAGGCAGCACAGTAGCAAAATATGATCAATGACGGGCTTCGTAATGCTATTACATTAGGATCAGAACACCAGAAAGAGGCTTAAACTGACCAATGAGCTTTCTGGAAATAATAGTACTTAAAATAAGTAACAAAAATAGGTTTGACGAGCCAATTTGATCTTTGAAAGAGAAGGTGTCACCTGCGGCTGTTTTTCGGCCAGTAATTCCAAACAGTTAACTTTGTTGGGCTAAGAACAAATTTCATTGTGCTAATCAGGAACTAAAACAAAGAACAGAGCCAATATCCTCTTCAAATTCCAAACCTATCTCTAGGGCCATGGGTTACTGTTTGTTCACAAAGCTACCAGGTGCAATTGAAATATCTTCCAATTCAACACTTGTTCGTCAAACTTGCCGGGCCAAGAGATGTAGTTCGGGGAATCCGCCATTCAGGGAACACATGAATGCATTAGGTGTTTGACTTCATTATGTCCCTTGATCTCTGAACCCTGGCATGCCCTTTATCTGCCGACATTTCCATCTTGTTAAACGTTTTTGCTTTTTGTTTTTCGGTCCTTTATCAACTTCCTTCTAGGCATTGAGCCTGAGGATGATTATTTTTCTTCTCTCTCCCATTTCCGGAGGAGAATTATAAAGTAAAAGAACGATTATAAGAACTTGAGATGAACAGCAAACTGTTAATATATTGTAATGCAAGATTTAAAGAGATCGATGCGATGAGATGAGAATGCAACGCAGCGTGGGTCTGTAATAGTATAACTACCACAATACACACATGTAATAATGTGTCACCTGCCTCATAGGTTAGCACAGCATGGGTTATTTTTAGCCATAGGCTGGCGGGCTCTTCAGACTACAAAGATGGGAATAAATTGCTTCCCTCTACCTGAACAGCAGATATATTGTTTGAAGAATCCGTAGTAACGTTGACTTTTGTGCAAAAAAACAACCCAATCATTTTTTTTTTAAAGGAAACAAGTTCTGATGAGGCTGTTTGTTTGGAGATCTGTGAATTAAACCAATGTGTGTTCTGCGAATGCATGTTGTACTGCATGTCTTTTTGGTGATATTAGGGCAGATATTGCACTTCAGAGCAATGCTATGACCTCATATGTAACCATCATAAAACTACACGGTATTAAGTGTTTTTTCGTAACAAGACACTTCACATCCACAGCTCTCCTAAACTAACTGCAAATTAAATGAACCCAAATGACATTTCCAATTTTGTCTGGACTACAAGATATAATTTGCATCGGTATTTGATTGCCTTTGCCTCACTGTTAAGAAACTTTAATAACTCTTGATTTAACGAACGATGCTTAATTCTATTTCTTTATATCCGTTACGCAGTTGTCACGAAGTAGTGACCCTATAAGGCAATCAGTGAGGAGGGAAGTAATCCCAGAACAAAGTATAAATACCGACTTGTCATGTAGTCTCGACACTGATCCTTGACATCCTGCTGTCGCCTCAACACCAATCGCTGCGCTTTGGACTTAAGGATGCTGTTGACTCTGTTTTCCAGGTCCTGTATTATCGGCACCTAAGATACCGGAAAAAGAAATAAAGAAGATGAGTTAGGACATGTCCAAAATTCTTCACGTGTCACAGGGATGAGTAAAAACATTTCCCTGGGTAAGAAATTCAGTAGGAGGCTAAGAAATACTCCTCGGAAATAAGTAAGTCGCATACAAAATGCTTTAGTCTGGGTTTTAAATGGTTATCCATAACATTTGTACAGAGTAACATTCTATCAGCAGTAGTCAAATACACTGAATTCATGAACAAAGGAAATTGGTGACGGTAAAACCAAATATTGAAGTGGACAATGACATCTTGATTCACATCAACAACCAAATTATGGGCTTGTAGAGAAAACATAACAAAGACCTAGAATGCCTCACAATCCCTTCTCATGATGACGGCCATCTTTCAAGCACTGATTTCATCACAGCCACTTATTCTATTCCTGGAAAATGAGCAGTTTCCTAAATTTATATTTCCAATGTGTATTTTGTCCTCGCTGTTTAAAAAAAAAAAAGACCTTGATATTTATCCCGTCTTTCTTCTTTTCTTCCTCTCTAAATGACTGCTAACAACACTGGCCATAGCCAGTCGTATTAGACCTGGCTTCTTACTTGTAAGGTTTATAAGAAAAAACAAAACTTTTCAGTGGGGAAGCTTTTATACTTTATACTTAAGCTCCAAACCTTGGAATGATACCAGCAGAGTAATGGTAAGAGGTGTTTTTTTTTTTTTTTTTAGAGGACAAATAAAGCCTAAACAATGTTTTAAAGCAGCAGTAAGTATTGATCCTACACAATAGCCATTTCCTATAGAGTGTCAAGGCTGGCTTTTACTTACCTGAACACATTTATCGGCGATGTTTGCTCGTACAAATGATGAAGATGATGGGATTTTTTTGTTGAGAGATTGATGTGAATGATAGAGAGAGCGATGTCAGTGAAGAAGTACTGCAAAAGCTTGGAAGTGATGATGAAAGTAAGGATTTAGTTCTAGTGCAACGCAAACTTAAATGTAGATCTAGTCCCAGATACTGACTTATGGTCGAGTGAGGAGTTGAATTCCATCTTCAAAATGCAAGAGAACTCTGAAAAGCTGGCTAAAGGAGGAAAAGAACTATACTTCTTCTCTAACTGACAACGTCAACAGCCATAACTGTGTGAAGTTTTTTTTTCCTGACCGCAAAAAGACTTGCTATCTTTGCAGTTCCCTGAAGCTAAATAAAACAGATGCCTAAACAAGTCTAAGGTGTTTGAGATGCCATGCTCATCATTGAAAGGGAAGATATTTCACAGAATTGCATGAAAACATGCAATGATTTTCACTTCTCTTCAAAAAGAATCATATCCACGTGTACACACTGTCATCAAGTACGGTGTGATTTTCCATCCTTCCTTTAACACTATTCTGTGCATAAACATGTCTAATTTACTTCCCATGTGTGAATATTTAATTAAAGTTGGTACAAATTGAATTTTTTTAGTGAATGGTTTTAAAATATGCAAGTATGCACAATGAATGAGTGATGACCCTTTGCTTGGTGCTGGTGGCTATGGAACGGGAATGGATTTGAGACTGAATAAGTTATTGTAAATTACGATCGGCGTCGGTCGTTTTGAACTCAAGAGAAGCCCTTAGCCTGGCAACCACTGCAGCCATTCTGACATACAGCAAACCAAGGCTTAATTTTTTTCACAACCTGGACGCCCAAACAGAACAAGGAGTGCTGCAGACATAAGTTCTGCCTGTATGGCGGCATTCACGTGTAAGTCATCTGTCTGCTTTGGTTACGTCTTGAAAAATGTAACAACCTGAACGTTTGGACTCGGATACGTAACACAACTTGTGAAAGGTTTGAAAGCTTATGCATTGCTTCATCACTTCTGGCACACCCCCCCCCCCCCCCAAGTCAGTTTAACGACAAGGGCAGATGGAGGAGAGATGTATGCTTTGGAAAATTTATAAATTTTGAAATACATGATAGGTGTGTTACTGCAAGATTCAGCAGCTAAAGTAGTTTTCACGCCATCCACCAACTTTTACAGTTCAACATAAACGAGAATATGAAAAGATTTTAATGTAAGACTTGTATATGTGCTACACTTTCAAAACTATATGTGAGTGCAGGCTTCTCCCTTTTATTTTTTTTTATTATTATTGAGTTTAGTTTACCATTATTTTCTACCCTACCAACTTTGCATACAAAAATGTGGATTTCATTACTATACCAATAAGACTGGATTAGAATTCACAGATACAGCAATTTCATCAGCGTGATTTAAACTGGAATAACTTTGCTGACATGATATGACTAGCATCGGGTTGCACCACGTCCCTACACCTGTGTTATGTGACTAGCTCCAAGTAGCATCATGTGACTACATTTGTATCATGTGACTAGACACTGGTTGCACTACATGCTTACATTTGTGTTATGTGACTAGCATCGGGTTGCACCATGTCCCTACATCTGTGTAATGTGACTAGTCCCTTCGCGGGCATTGTACACGAGCCAGTTACTACTGAGAGGACATACCTTCTCGTTGAGGCATTCTATCAAGTCCCGAACATACCCCCTCAATTCTTGGAAGAACCGATATCGGTTTTCCAGCTTCGGAGCGTTTTCCCTGCAGGAGACTTCGTTTTCCTCTGTGGTATTTAAATCATACAGTGTTTTGTCCATCTCAATGTTGTGAGTCCTGTAAACTGTCTCCATGGTAGACAATCTGCAAAAGAACATCATTTGAAAAGTAAGGCTAAGCAATACATGTAAAACACCAATGAAGCCACAGTGGTTTGTTTAATTGAAATTTACCGGCTCTATGGGCCGTTACAACCTTGAAGGAACTTTACTTTCAGGGCACAGGTCCATCAAGATTGGGGATACTTTAGCACAAAAGACATTCCTCCTTCTCTTTCTCCCTCTCTGACACACACACATGTGTGCGATCACGCTCTAATAGTGGGTCCACACTTGAACATTTTTTTAACAAACAGGGCGCAGGTTAATTCAATGCGTTTGTGCTTAAATGTGAACCAATTTTCAAGAAAGTAGCTGTGCAGAGAGTGTTCTAGGACACGTTCAGTGTATGCGACCTGTGGCGAACAAGAAAACCCAAACACGTGTTCCCACCAGAGCATTTTGCATGTTGTGTTTTGTTCATGCGACATGTTCGCCGAAAAATGCTCAAGAATGGACCAAGCATTGTGCACACAAAAGTCAAAGTGAAGAATGAGGTGCACAATTCGTGATGTACTCAAAAAGTATAAATCAGATTATGTGATACTAATTCTCCCGGGTATATTCTACTTTTTAAAAGAAGGCATCGGAATCGGTAAATTTCAATATCAAAGAAGCATAGATAACCGGAAATGAAAGAAAATGATGATTATTCGTCGCACTTTCCAGATGACATTAACTGTTCATGCTGACTTTGATGGCCCTGATTTTCTCTGATGTTTGTTCCCAAAATACCATTTCCCCTAGCCTGAAACATTTCTCTCTCTCCGTTTTTCCTGATTTCCTCTGATGAATAAGATAAAAGATTATGAAAGAATGAAATGAAAGATGAGTCACAGTTGTGTGAAGGCAAAAAGGATAAATTAAATTAAGGTGACCACAAAGACAGTTTTTTTGTTTTAATTGAATTTTATCCATCCACCATTGTCGTGATCTCAGGGTGAATTAAGAGGAAACAGCAAGATGAAAGATAAGTGAAAGAAGGAAAGGAAAGAAGAAGAAAGATAAGGACCTACCAACGGCGGCCACCAAACAGAAATTTGATTTGAATTTACCAACATCCACAACTAGGGTGATCTCGGGTCTCTTCTACGTTTATTGATTTTGCATGGACTGTCCTGTAAAACAGCCAAGGGATCTTTATTGTGCACAAAACATTGTGATCTGCACATGAAATCTCCTTGTTATTGTCCAGATCCTATAGGACTAGGTATCAAAATATCTACTCAGACTTGGGGGATGTTTTAGGTTTTACTTAGAAAAAAACTTGAAAAAACTTTTCAACCTGCCACGGTTTCAGCCCACAGCATTTTGATTGAGAGATCCTTACTTTGCCTCTGGACCCCCACAAAGACAGAACAGACATGTGATGATTTGGGTATAATCATTATGAAACAAGTGAGTAATATTGACACACTTGTACAGGTATCACGCGGTGTGATGTCAAAAGGGAAAACAGAAAAGGACATGAAAGGAGTGTGGAGAGGAGACTAGAGAAAGGAAAGGAAGACATTGATAATGAAAATGGGTTGAAGGGGAGAAAGCTATTTTTCTAGGAATCTTTTAGGCACAGAAACAGGGATCAAGATTCGTGAATATGTTTTAGAATCATTTTGTTTTTCTTAATTCAAATTTTCCTATGGTTGTCTTAAATACATAAATTATGCAAAAGTTTTGAAGTCATAATTGTATACTTTCTCTCAAATTAAATTGTTTCAAATGGAAAACAAATTTTAAGGAAAGATAGTGCCCCAGATCTTAGCTCTTTAACATCTTTGCACATGTCTATCTACTGCTTCTGTTGGTAATGTCAGTTTACCGCTCTTGAAGGCGCTTCCTGACAATTTCTATGGTGAGCTCAGAAATGTCCTTTGACACGGCCATTGTGTTGAAAGGTTTCATGTTGGCTGGTGGGTCTGGAGCAGGAACTTTGTTAGTAGAGGAGCTGTAAAAGTTGACATTTGAAGACCCGTTGCTGATCTCATTTGGAATGTCCATACCTGGAATCTGTCATAAAACAAATCACAAAATAGTTAACGTTGATGTTTTAATTGAAATATACCATGTCCGCCATTGTGGTGAGCTCAGGGTAAATCAAGAGGAAGGCGCAAGAAAAAAAAGAGAACTGAAAGATTTAAAAGAAAGCAGTAGAACCTACCAGTAGTGTCCACCAACCGCCCGCAAATGTTGACGACAGACTTAGTTTTCATGAAACCCAAATACAAAAGCCAATGTCTACAACTTTGTGTTATTTCTGACCTGAACAAAAATTATCCCTTTCTGAACAAATACAAACCCGAAAGATATGTCCATAAAAGATCACAATCAACATAGCAATTTGAAAATCAGTACCAGAAGACTTTTTTTAAGCCGCCATATCTTAACTCTTTTTAGGCGGGTCCCGTATCTTTGCATGCTGCTGGTCACTCTAAGCACATCTACGCAAATAACGGGCCCCATACATTTGCATCACTTCTGGCCTTCCAGCAAGACAAAGTGGTAGTGGCGGGTCTCGTATAACTGCACTGCACTCAAAGACGGGTTTTGGGAATGCCTCTATTCTGACCAATTACGCTGATCAACCCACGCCACGTCAAACAGAGAAAGTCTATTATCCTAAAGGGTAACTAATGATAGTTCATTTCCGAGTCTAACACACACTCGATATATTTCTTAGAAAGCGATACAACAATACACAAGATCTCTATCTCAAATGCAGGCTATGGACCCTCTGCAAAGTGGACAAAACCAAAGACTCTTGTCTTCGTATGACCGACGCAACTTCTGGCTTCGTATGACCGACACAATTTCTCGACAGATGTCAATTACTTTGGTAAGAAGCTCCACCCACAAGCAAGAAATAGTGATTGATATAAATTAGAGTGTTGAAAGTATAAGGGGAAAATTGAAGCTTTCATCTGTGTTCAGCGACCAGCAACAAAGAACCTTTGATCTCTCAAACAGGTTCATTTCACATGGTCATGATGACATGTGGTATCTATACAAGAGGAAAATACCAGAGTCTATCTTCCTACCGTATAGAAAGGACTAAGGAGGAGACTTACATCCAGAAGTGGGGGAAGATGTGAAAAATCACTGAATTGCGTAAGGCATGGGCTCTGTTTGGTAGGTGGATTACTATTGAACTGTAGGAAGGAGCAGCCAAGAAACTATACAACATAAAATTTGACACAGCCAGCCACGCTATTATTGAATGACTGGAGTAAAGCCTGACCATGCAGCCACATGCCCCCCTCCTCCCGCACTATAGTTACCTCATCTCTCTCTGTCCGCTCTATTCATCTTTATTTATCTTCCTCGTTCTCTTTATGTCCCCTGGTTGTTTCTTTTCCTCTTTCTCTCTCCTTTTCACTTTCTATCCCTTCCTCCTTTCTCTCCGTCTCTCTTATGGCAGTTGTATTTCGTTTTCTTCTTTCTTTTTGTTTATTGTTGTTATGAGGCTTGCTCTGTTGATGAACTTCGATGGGTCCTTGTACCAATGGCTCTATTAGTATTAGTTTGGTCCAGCGTGTTTATTTGTTACTGTGTCTCCTTGTTGCTTATGAAGGTTGGGCACACTGAAGATTTCTCAGTCCTGACCCGTTTTCTATCTTTTAGTATTATACCTTTCATATTCCTCTTCATTAGTCCAACTGCAGTATTATTCCTTTTCATGTTTAATAAAAAGTAGGCTTTAATAGCTGTTATTGTTAGTAGTCAATGCAATATAAACATGATGACAATAATATGAATTGCCCACTATGTCACCTTATTCAACAAAGAAAAAACCATCCCAATGATCACAGGTACGTCGTGGTCAAAACGTGGCAGCCTCGTCAGCGGGGCGAGAAAACTATCGGTGCCAAGTGCGAAAGCGTCATATGCAGCCGGCAGGTAAGCATTACAAGGGTTAATTTTCACATAATGATGGAATAGGTTGCTGAATGCTGTGTCTATTTGTCTAATAGGACAATGTGTTAGGTTTTATGCTAGACTTGATTGTGAGAAAATTGCCTTTTTATAAATTATATAAAGAAGATGAGTGACACTTTCTGGCATACCTGGTAGCTGACAGCCTTTTGAATTTGTTGCTTTTCCCATTCCCTTTCCTGGTCACTGTCTTCATCGCTACCTGTAAATAAAAATTATTTTTTTTAGCAATTTATTCATTCATTGTTTCATGAAAATAATTAATTTCCTATTCGTCTTTTGATCTTTAGTCTTTATAACTTCTCTGTCTTTATGACACAGCAAATACATGAGAGCTACATCAGGCGACATAAATGACTTGGTATAACATAATGATGCTGAGATGTATGACTCTAGCTGCCTGGGTGGTGTTAAATGATTCCTTTGTTCATTCCTCTTTCCTTGTTTTCTGTTTGAGATACCTGCACAACTGTTTTCTAGTATTCCTTTCCTATTTCTAAATGTGGCTTATTGCCTTATGCTTTGTCAGACATCGGTTATGCTCAGTAGAAAGACGATCGAGCAAATAATTTTCAATTGTATAATCTTAATGTGAAAAGATACAATTTTAAAAATAGCTTAACTGATGTGAAAGTTTCATAAAATCACATCTGTTGAGCCCTACCAAGTCAATTAATTGAAAAAAATAATTAAAAAATAAAAATAAATTGAAACCAACGCTTAACTCTTGCCACCCGGCATTAAAAACCTTTATTCTCATCAGATCTCTTGAAAATGTTGACTGATGTAATCCAAATGGTTATCATAATGTAGAAAATCTAATTAGGTTTCAATGCATGTAAAATATGAGGGCATGTAATTGATAAATATTTCTTGTATGAATATTTTAAAATTTCAACTCTCAGATAAAAATAAAACTTTTTCCAGATTGCGCAAACATTGCGCTTGAGTTGAAACAAAACGAGTGTTTGTCTCCCCACCATTTGAAGTGACCCAGTCCTTTTCATTTCTGATTCTAGATCTATCTGTTCTTGTAGTAATAGGAAAGAGCATAAAGCCCCCACAAAAACAAAAACATAAAGTGTGACCTTGCTCTGCTGCCAGAAAATCGTCCCGAATCTGCTGTCTTTCTCGTGCCGCCTGATTCAAGCTGAATTCAATCCTGTGTGGATCATCGTCCTCATCGCTTTTGTCATTATCGTCATCTCTGAGGACAAAAAAAAAAAGGCACAATGTGACAAAACGCAGATTAACCATGCCCATCTCTGCATACAAAGCGCACGGTCACATCTCCCAAATATCTAAAACTAAGATATTTGTCTTCGTTTATATAATGCCCACTAATTGAATGTAAAATTGGTAACAAATAAAGACAGTTTTTCAATCATGAATAGAATGCATAAAATGGAGGACAAAAATACAGCTGTATCATTTGCAGACAGATACCCTGAAAACAATATGAAATGAACTCGTTGACATATGGATACAAATTTGTGATTTTTTTGTGTCCCTCCTTCCCAAAAGGAAAGCAGATGTCATAAAAAGCAATAATTTCATTTATCACTCCATAAGCTTTTCTCTCCTTTGCAAGTTTTCCATCCTTTTCAAATTTGTATCCAATCCAAATATCTTGAAATTTCTTTCTCTTCACCTGACAAGTCTTGCCGTCGAGTTGCTTGGCTTGGTTTTCTCCTCTTCAATGGGAATAAAGTTGTCAGTCTCGCGTGCCATCTGCGCTGCTTGCGAATGAAGTGAATGGTCTTGGCGTCCGGGATTTCACCACCTATAAAAATAATAATTGAATCATGACAGATTTAGCATCCACCAGATGTGGATAATTAGTCCTGGTAAAGGAAAAGACTAAAAGAAAAACAAATTAATTCAGAGACGTCGATTATTTTGAGTATCACACATGAAGGAAAGCAAGCCAATTAACACGGAAAAGAGTTGATTCCTCCTCTCCAAAGTCTAACATCAAACAATCCTAAACAAGGCTAGTTAAATTTTTACAATGAAAGTTCCCAAAAAAAAAAACCCAAGACATTTCAATTTTTTCTCGTCCACAACTGCTCTTATGTGATGTTTATTAAAGATAAGATAAAATTATAGTACCCTACGACATTTATTTCATGTCGTAAAACCTTTTGCTAATGTCACCTTTAAAAGTAAGTAAACATGACAATGGTACATGGATGCTACAAACTCAACACAGTCAAGAGTTTATGAGAGACTAAAAAACACAATAAAGCATTGAAAAAACGGTCTTTATGATGTTCACAATACTGTGTTTACTGCCACGCTCTACTGCATTATTTTTATGATTTATGACCAAGCCTTGGACCATGCAGTTTTTTTTTTTTAGATCATTGCATTTCTACTATATATGTTTGATACTACACACATACAAATATATGTGTTTAATATTAGTCGTGATTGTGTTTTACTAGAATTTTACCTTATGTTTATGAAAAAGCACTACATACAAATGTACCGATTATTATCACTATTAATACTTCAAATGACAATAGTAATAATTATAATACTGATGATACTAACAATACTAATTGAATGATAAAGTAATTAAAACAAATAAAATCAACTCACGAGCCAGCATATTTTTAAATGACTTCTGTCCGTCATCTTCCTCATTGTCATCAAACTTCCTCTCCGTTCAAAGTGCGGAACTCTTCTCTCTTCTCTACTTTTTATTCGTTATAATAGTTGAGACTGACAATGAAAAAGTACAAACAAGTATTTTTTGATTATTCGTTATAATAGTGTATGAGACTGACAATGTCCAAAAAGGGTCAGGAGGGGGACCCCCGAGCAATGAATTTTCACATTGGCCTCTCCCTGTGCTTAATTTAGTTAAATTACTATTTAGTAGGAGTGGAATTCTTGCTCAATGTTTTAGACAACACCATAAGGTAGGACAAGCTGAAAGTAGATCTACAGTTAGACTTTATCTCGTCCACCATTAGCTGACTAAGTTAGATCGGGGTGACAATGAAAAAGTACACCTAATCATCCACCTTTGTCTATGACGTTGTCATCTTTATAAGCAATCCCATGAAATTTGGATCTATCGGACTGTTTATCTCGGGAGACCTTCATAAACACGACGCCAGTAGGTCCCATTTCACCACTTCGGCTATTTACGTGGTCAGAGAGAATTATTCTCTGAATCCTCAACTGCTCGCAGCTATTAATAGGAATTACTGAAAATTCGTCTCTTACAAATGAAATATCGTGACAAGTATTAAGAATTGTGGTTCATAAAAAAAGATCTATAGTGAATTAAAAAAATAATTATCTGTCAAACATTAAATAGAATTAGATCTAGAACTAGACAAAGTTAACAAATTTCAACCAACTGCTCTGAAAGAACATTATAAATTGGCTGTTAATTAAAAAAAAGTACTGACAAAGTTAACAAATGAAAGAACATTATAAATTGGCTGTTAATTAAATGCAAGAAGATGACTAAGAAGATGACATGGATTTTCTTTGTTAATTTAAACATGCTGAGTGCTATGATAGTGATTAAATTTGTCTATTCGAGGATTACGAAAAATTGTGTTCAGTGCCCGAATGCATGAAGATAGAGTAGGTCCGTTACACCTTTGCTCAAGGCTACACGATTACTAAATCTCTGCGCGATATGCATGAAGTTCCCAAAGAGCCAATCAGCGCTGCCCCGAATGTGTAACTTTACAGAAGGGGGCACTGACTACTAACTCATTACATCGCCCATTAACTCGTGTGTCCAACACAGAATGGCTAACAATCAGGCAGATAAGCCCAGGGGCTGCCAAAAGTTGTTCAACTGTATTGTATTTTTGGCACGATAATCGCAACAACTGTTAGAGTTGGGTGTTTTTATCATTATTATGTTCATGATGCACATTATATCTAGTTGTTTTTTTTTGTTATTATTTATGTATGGTAAATGTAACAACTGTTAGACTTCGATCTATATTTAGTGTGTTTGTTTGTTATTATTTTTGTATGGTAAATGTAACAACCGTTAGACTTCGATCTAGATCAAGTGGTTTTATTGCTCTTATTTTTTTCATGATGCGCAAAACAACCATTAGATTTAGTATTTTTGTTTGTTATTATTTTTGTATAGTGAATGTTACACCCGTTAGACTTCGATCTAGATCTAGTTTTTTTTATTCTTATTGGGCTTTTTGTGTGATAAGCTTAACAACCACTAGATCCTAGATCTCATGTGAAGAGAGGTTGCTATTATGTTTTGTACAATAGATAGATAGAGAGACACATAGATAGGGAAAGTTAACAATTTGTTGCCTGAACGAGAGAGAGAGAGAGAGAGAGAGAGAGAGAGAGAGAGAGAGAGAGAGAGAGAGAGAGAGAGAGAGAGAGAAAGAGAAAGAGAGAGAGAGAGAGAGAGAGAGAGAGAGAGAGAGAGAGAGAGAGAGAGAGAGCGAGAGAGAGAGAAAGAGAAAAAAGAGTGTTAACAATTTGTTGGATGCTGCTGACTTTACATTCCCATTCAGTAGGGCGCCTTTATTTATTATGCTCTGAAGAAGCGTAGAAACTTGACAGTAGAAAACTCGCATACTTTCAAATTCAATGCTTGTCTTTGGTGCTTCTATTTTTTGGTAACAATAAAGGAAAGTTGTTATTGCACATGCACGTAACCCTTTACACCAGTGTAGGTAGAGTCGTGTAACTTGCTTCATGCATACCATGTACATTCTCAGTTACGCCGCAGTGTAGCTAGTGGATACTAAGCACTTAACAGTGTAAAATGGGCTGATTTACTTGAACTCCATGCATTCAAGCTTAGGGACCCACATTAGCAGTGCCTACCATCCATATGGCAGGTTTCACAAAATGGTCCATCCCCATTTCCCTCTTTTGTCAAAATGTACATGTTATATTTTTTACAAGTGTTATATACCATGTTAAAGCTTAGAACATGAGGATTCCAGATATATGACTTTAAGAGATAGCAAAGGACTGTGGGGCAAGTAAATTAGCTTTTAAAAGTCATGTTTTTCAGTCAAGGGCATAACTGTGAAAATTCTAGGTCCAACGCCAGTACCTAATGTTACGTGAACTGCTCGCGTCCGTCGACCGAGGTTTCCTGGCTGTTTATTTAGTGACGTAACGCTTGGGCATCTGGTTTGGAGAGTTCCCTGACTTTTCCCTAGTACTCAATAAGATGTGAAGTCTGTGTTTGTGTTTCCCGACAGCTCAGGCGTGGAGTGGACGGCCGGTGCCTCACCGTGGATCAGATGACTGCGCGGTCCGGATCGTGTGGATGATGAAAACCAATGCCTTTTGTTCCGTTTTTTGTAAAATTCTGTGATTGTACGCCTTTATACTATCCTTATTACGTGTTACGGGTTTATCGTGTGTACCATTCTGCTCAAACTGCACGGTAAACTTCACGACTTATAATTTTAACGAGTGAGGATGCGATACGTATAGGCCGATATTTGCCAATAGAGAAAAGAGAGAGAGAGAGAGAGAGAGAGAGAGAGAGAGAGAGAGAGATGCACCAGCAACAAAACCCTCGCCAAAAGAAAGCGCTTTTGGACGACAATTATTGTTCCTTTCTCCCCGTACGAGCCCCCCCTCCCATCATCACTTCTCCGCTACTCCTGTCATCACTCATCCCCCCTCTCTAACTATCTACAGTCACATAGAGCGCCTCACTAGACTAGCACAAACTTGTCTTTATCGATCGATAACTGCTTCGCGGAATACGGACGGGATGGGAGCGGTGGCTGGCAAATCTTGAACTCTACTTGAACCTGTGCTATTAGTATTATTTTCTCTCTCTCTCTCTCTCGTTGAAATGCGTTTTTAATAATATTGTATTGTTATGCCAAGGAGACTGTGCATAGTGGAGACGTAAAGTCACTATCATTGTAATGGACTTCTAAACCCTAAACCTCCCGTATTGCCAATTATCTCGTCTTTATTTATTAGAACATAATAAATCATGAAAGCCTATTGATTGCCGGACTTGTTTACATAAGTTTCACTCCACGATAAGCCAAAGCAGGTTTTGCTAATGCAACCGAATCTAACCTGAACGGTCTCCGAATCTAACCTGATCAGTCTCCTTTCTGATGTCCGATCATCGTCTACATTTTTGCATGGCCGTAAGCACATGGACGTAAGAGTCTTCCAAAAACAAAATATTCCGCAAAAGCCAACCAGACAATTTAAAAACAAAAATTTCATGATTTCCCAATAGGCTTACACGCGATGAACTACGAGACAATACCTCGACGCAACA
The DNA here is from genome assembly GCA_037039925.1 of Doris montereyensis. Classification (NCBI taxonomy): domain Eukaryota; kingdom Metazoa; phylum Mollusca; class Gastropoda; order Nudibranchia; family Dorididae; genus Doris; species Doris montereyensis. The sequence continues at coordinate 451,943 of JAXRKP010000141.1, forward strand.
TACCGTTATTAGATCTCAGATCGAAAACAATATTTTTTGTCCGACCATGAGGTCTCGTAGACTGCCAGTAGTCTCATGGTATTCTCACTCTCATTTAGAGTTACCTATGATTTTTTTCGTGTCTTTTACAGAATATATGGTGGTAGGAATACGTTTTCTTTCACTCCAGATCAAAAAACGGCGCTTCTACGTATTTTTCAACTGTTTCTTTCAACTCTTACTGTGTGTTCATTTGTAGACATCAGTTGTTACATAATAACGAAAATCTCAAACCTGCCTCACATGATCACTGCAAAAGATAAAAAATATTTAGGACTCGCCAAATTTTCTTTGAACAATTCTCTTCCACATGGAATTAAAGAAAACAGAATAGGAAAGGTCGTCTGGACGTTCACCCAAAATATTCTACAAAACACCTTAAGGTGAAAAGCTATACATGGACTTATTAAAAAGAGGGAAATGTGGTCTGTCTGGATTCTGACGTTCACAAAAAATATTCACAAAACACACAAATTGAAAGCAAATTTCAAGTTTTTATATCTGCGGTCCCATTATACATGGACCAATGTTAAGAAGATTCATCAATTAGACTTTGAGAAAGATTAATTGAAGAGGTTACAGTAGTTCACATAGATAGATCTACAGACATTGGTCTTGTAGTAGTACAGGCAGGGATGTAAATGGCATTTGGAGAAATTTTGAAAATAAACGCGGGGTGTGAAACCTTTAAGAGTGCCGAAATTGAATTTTTCACACTTGTACAGCTTAAATATGGCTCTCCTGGGCTTAATTTAGTTAAATTACTAGGGATAAAGAAACTTTAAAATGAAGAAACAGAACTAGAACAAACAGTAGACAAAAATAAATAAATGAGTGGTACCCTAGATCTATTGGCTCTTGCTTGTTTGGAGCAGCACCATAACTATAAGGTAAAAGAGGACAGTAGAGCTGAACTAGAACTAGATCCTAGGCAGTGATGGACTACTGATATCTGCAGTACCAGAAATCTTGCACAATGCTGCCTGCATTGCAGCTGGAAGACTAAGATTAGATCGAAAAATATGACAGTTTCGATTGTGAGATTTAGATCGGCTAGCATGGTCATTTAAACAACGCACCCCACCACTGCCGTACTATCTCGCACTTACAGTAACAGCACCAAGCAAATCCATCTTTGTCTACCTTTCGGAAATAATCTGAAAAAAAATCGCCGTTGTCATCTTTCAACAATAACCAATCCATCGAAATTTGTTCCTACACTCTAGATCTATCGCATCAACTGTTGTATCTCGCTCCACAAAGTTAAGAGACCTTCGTGGAACACGCCATGTTGTGTTTACTAATTTTAATACTTACCAATGAGTTACTTCCTTATACCTACCGTCTATTTCGCCGCTCGGCTATTTACGTGGGTCAGAGAATTATTCTCTGAATTCTCGGACTAATGATAGTGAAGGAAACCTTCGGCCGTCAGAGGATTATTCTCTGAAAATTAGGTGTTACAAATAGCGAACGGATATCGTGACAATAGTATTAATGTAATTGTGAAAATAACTTCCTTTGTTCATAGTTTTTAGGTTTCCAATTCTTACAGTCGAAAAAATATAATAGATCTATCAGTGAATTTAAAAAATAATTATTGAAATAACAAAAATTTAAATCTAGAATTAGATCTAAATAGAGAATTTACCCCAAATTTCAACACAATCAAATAATCTGAAATCAGAAAATCTGAAAGATTTACATCCCAGTACAGGTCTAATCAAGTCAAAGAAACTGACAGAAACTAAGACTTTCAACAACCAAAGAATTACCCTGAGCTTCTCCTCGGCTGAACGTTCAAGTGTCTTTCAACACTGTCATGATTTCTCCTGGATTTCGCCTGCCTGCTATGAGTAATATCATCTTTATCATCAAATCAGAGAAAATCTGAAAGATTTACATCCCTGAGTACAGGTCCTAATCAAGTCAAAGAAACTGACAATATAAAAAGTGCTACACAACTAAGACTTTCAACAACCAAAGGAATGAAAATTACCCTGAGCTTCCCTGAACGTTCACCATCCCACGCCTCTTTTTGCTCATGAGTAATATCATCTTTTTCTGCACACCCACACCATCCCCGCCTTCGTGAATTCTTTTCTTCTCCTTCTTTAATTGTTTAGCAATGCGACGACTATGGCTGGACTTCTTCACTTTGAAAAATCGGCACTTTCTGAAAATGACAAAAAAAATGTATACAAAACAGTTTGGTATAAAGTATGATTATCCCGATAACATTGATAATACATTCTACGTCTAGACTAGATCTAGCTCTAGACTATAAAATCTAGATTTTAACTCTAACGGGACTAGAGATCATCTAGATCCTAAGTCTGCACCAACCTTCGTCTTCGTGATCTTCATCGATTTGAAAGCTCAGCACTGAAGTTTTCGATGTTTCCTTCACCTTGTTTTTCTTCTTTTTTTCTGCTGGGACTTTGACACAGGCATTGCTGTTTCCTCTGTGTCCATATGAACTTCATTGTCTCCACCACGTTCTCATCGGAACCGACATCTGAGACTTTCTTTCGAAAATTTCGTTTTTAGGTTTTTTTGAACATGATCGTCGCCATTACGCTCTAGTCAATTTGACACAATTATTGTTGGAATAGCACAAACATGAGCCATGAGGCGGCATGTCTATTTTCACAGATAAAAATTTGTGTTGGAGAGAAGGGAAAGTACTCGCTGAAACGTCGAGAAAACGAGCTACGGTCAACATTGAGGTAAGCTCACGGTTCAAATAATACCGTTGTTACGCTTTTCGTAATATTCATTGATAATTCTGGAATTGATCGACTCTATGTAAACTCTCCTTTCCTGGTGGTTTGTAAACAGGTTTGTAGGATATTTTTGGTACTAGAACCAGCTTTAAATCTAAATTAGAGGTTTTTACTTTATTTTATTTCAGACATTTCTTTGCTTTACAATTTTTTTAGTCTTTACTTAACACTGATTTTGTAGATCTCTAGATCTAGGATTAGATATGGATCTAGATTTCTAGCTAGATCTACATACACTACACAGACTCCTCGTGTCGCTGAATGAGTCTGAGTCCTATAACATTAAAGTTGTATAAAAGTACATGGTTATTTATTTATAAGTTGATTTATTAAGCCATAAAGTACATTGGTTTTAACATCTACACAAGATAAGCTCATTATTGTATCAAAAAGAAGTATTTTTTATAAGCCAAACAAAGGTGTTGAAAACTCAACAAAACTATCGGTTTTTATCTACCCACATTATCGAGAGTCCGCCAGTCCTCAAAGGCAAGGCACCGTGACTTCTGACCAGAGACCATCACCAATTTATTGAATTTAGTCGCATGGCGCCCATTTGATCTCATCCAAGCCAAGCCAACCTAGGATGATTCCATTCTTTTCAATTTAGTAGGAGACAACAAGACCAATTATGTATCTGTGCAACACACATTCTTATTGTTAGCTTAGTCACACATACTCTCAAAACAGACCAGCTCACATTTACATCCTCTGGCGATGGATTTCCATTTTACATTAGGGGTGACCAATAAATGAAAGTTGTATAACAAGCCTACTTCATGCATGGTACAGCTGGTAGTATCATTACTACCAGTCGTCCAAGGCAAAGATAATGATGGCCACACCCCTTGAGAATTAAACACAACCACAGGCTTTTTGGACGAAGCGTATGAGCCTGAACACGTCCTTTTTCCTGTTTACTAAATGGCTAACCAATCAAATTTATTTTAAAGAGGATGAGCGAAAGACAGTAAGAGGGTAACAAGAAGGAGGAATATTCAGGCCTCTCCTGATCCGTCCTTCCTTCTCAGCAAATGCCAGGCATCACGCTGAATGTAGTGCTGTAACAAACCAGCATTTACCGATCATAGCCGTACCAGGGTTAAAGCCGTGTGGGAATAAAAACAATACAAAAATACAGAGAAATCTATAAGCAGAAACATATCTTAGGCATTGATTTATCAACTTACGTAAAGCATATTATCAAAGTAAAAGAGAAGAAAAAATAAAAGCTGCCAGAGAATATAGGACAAAAATAAGAAATCAAGATTAACAGTTAAACAATGGGTGAAAATGGTATTAAATGGGATTATTATAATAATCTAGACACATCTTACAGTGAAGCAACTTATTGTTACTTAATGGAATGTTGAATTTGATGGAACATCAAACAAATATAAGAAATGTTTGGATCATTGTCATCTCTTCAGAAGTCCAAGATTTATATGTTGTCTAAGTTGCAATTCAAAACTTGCTCCCATTAATGTCAAAAGATTAAAACTAATGTTAGAAATAAGAAGACACCTTGACAGAAAATAATAATTTTAAAATGTACTGTTTAAAGTGTAAACAATTCACCGAAACAAAAGATATTGAAACTATGATATCATTTAATAAAAGAAATATGATAAAAGGGAAATATATTATTTGTAATACTAATAAATGTCAATTTACTGGGGAAGGGGTGAAATCATTAAGTTCACAATTAGCTGACGAGTTACATAAAAAAGCAATTAAGAAATTTCCTAGAAAAAAAGTTGTTGTCTTCGGGGTACATGAAATATGGTCAGCAGATCTTGTCGACATGCAGAAATACTAACAACAAAATAAGCATTATAAATCTTTTAACAGTTTTTGATGTTTTTAGTAAATTCGCTTTCAGTAATACCATTAAAAACTGAAACAGGATTAGAAAGTAACAAATGCTTTTATATAGATATTCAAAGAAAGAAAAACCCGAAAAGTTATGGGTAGATAAAGGAACAGAATTTTATAACAAAACTTTTAAAGATTCACTTAAGAAAGAAAATATAGAATTATATCAGTCTTCGTTAAGAATTTATGTCCCATCGACATACAGAATGGTTGGCTAGATAAGAATACCACTGGCTGCCAAATAGTTTAATATGGGGGGGGGTGAATAAGTGTGAATCCTGAATCCTATGGGGAGGAAAGGGTGGTCTCTACCCCTGAATAAAAGTTCATAAAAAGAGATTGGTGGGATTGTACAAATTTACCGAAAAATTACTTAGATGGACCTACTTTTTCTTTTCACCCTTTCACTAATTGCTTGAAAGATATGAGTGACATACTATACTGCTTTCTTTTCACTCTTTCACTTATCTTTCACCTTGCTGTTTCCTCTTAACTCAGCTTGAAAGCACAGTGGACAGGGTAAATTTCAATGAAACAAACAAAAGAGATCTACATTATTAGGCAAATACTCAATTTGGCATCATAAATCCTCTCTCAACCTGGCCAGTTCTTCAGTTGCATTCACTAATGTGAAGCAAACAAATGGGACATCACCGTGTATCGACCAATCTTTAGAAACAAATCACAGAGAAGGTTGTGATTTTGATATAGTTTACATTAAATAGGAAATCATCTTTTATTTTCATTCATATTTGACTCTTTTTTTTTACTGTTACTTTATACAAGAACTTGTGTGAAAGAAAAATCTGTGATGCCATGTTGCTGATGAAAGCTTTTATTTAATCAATCGTCAAAATATGATCTATCAAGCCAAATAAAAAACCTTCTAAATTGGTGCACAATTGAATGAGAATCAAGAATATTAAAACATGTGTTATTAATACATATTATCATGATGAAAAAGTACTCTATGGCACCATGGTATATGGGAGAATCACCTTACAAAGTGTTAGGTTCTTGAGAGTTTGAAATGATGACGCAGAAATATAGATTTTAAGCAAATATTTTAAACCTCAAATCATAATATTTGTTGATGTTTTTCTTTTTTCTCCCGAGACTGTGAAAAACTGGCAACAATGGCCCAAGAAGAGGAAGATGAGTTTGAAGCACAATTGCGTCAAGAAGAATTGGCCCGCAAAGCAAAAGAAGAGGGAGCAAGTCTGAGCAAAGGAGCCACATATGTTGATGAGGATGGCACCGTCATGGAGTGGGACCATGAACGCCGGGCCTATTTTCCAAAGGTAGAATATAGTTAATGAATTTAACACCTCTGATATCCAAATTGTTTTATTCGAGTAAAATTACATGTTGATAAAAGAAAAAGTGTATTTATTATGATCCATGAGACTATATATAATTTAGCAAAACAGGCAAAAAGTGTGTCACCCTCTCAAGTGAACAGGAAGTGTGTTAACATATGTGATTTCTCCTTTACTTTAGAAGGTCACATGATTGGAGAGCTTCTCCATTCTTCTGAGAACTGGAGAAGTAGATCAAACTGTAATTACTGTAATGGCAATAGATCATATTTACTGTAATGGACCCTTTATCTCTTTAGAAGGGTACTGTAATGGAAGTAAGGTAGATCATACTGTAATTACTGTAATGGAAGTAAGGTAGATCATACTTTGAGTAAGGTAGATCATACTGTAATGGAAGTAAGGTAGATCATATTGTAATTACATTCTGGGTAATGGAAGTAAGGTAAATCATACTGAGAACTGGAGATCATACTGTAATGGAAGTAAGGTAGATCAATACTGTAATTACTGTAATGGGAAGTAAGGTAGATCATACTACAGTAATGGAAGTAAGGTAATTACTGTAATGGACTGTAATGGAAGTAAGGTAGATCTTACTGTAATGGAAGTAAGGTAAATCATCATACTGTAATTACTGTAATGGAAGTAAGGTAGATCATACTGTAATGGAAGTAAGGTAGATCATACTGTAATGGAAGTAAGGTAGATCATACTGTAATTACTGTAATGGAAGTAGGTAGATCATACTGTAATGGAAGTAATGTAGATACTGTAATTACTGTAATGGAAGTAAGGTAGATCATCATACTGTAATTACTGTAATGGAAGTAAGGTAGATCATACTGCAATTACTGTAATGGAAGTAAGGTAGATCATACTGTAATGGAAGTAAGGTAGATCATACTGTGATTACTGTAATGGAAGTGTAGAAGTGAATCACTGTAATGAAGTAAGGTAGATCATACTGTGATTACTGTAATGGAAGTAAGGTAGATCATACTGTAATTACTGTAATGGAAGTATGTAAGGTACCTTGATCATTACTGTAATGGAAGTAATGGTAGATCATACTGTAATGGAAGTAAGGTAGATCATACTGTAATTGTAATGGAAGTAAGGTAGATCATACTGTAATTACTGTAATGGAAGTAAGGTAGATCATACTGTAATTACTGTAATGGAAGTAAGTAAGTAGATCATACTAGATCATATGGAAGTAAGGAATTATTATTGTGATTACTAATGGAAGTAAGGTAGATCATACTGTAATTACTGTAATGGAAGTAAGGTAGATCATACTGTAATACTGTAATGGAAGTAAGGTAGATCATACTGTAATTACTGTAATGGAAGTAATCATTTAATTAGTAATCATACTGTAATTACTGTAAGTAAGGTAGATCATACTGTAATGGAAGTAAGGTAGAAACATGGAACTGTAATGGTAAACTGTAAGGTAGATCAGATGATTACTGTGGAAGTAAGGTAATCATACTGTAATGGAAGTAAGGTAGATCATACTGTAAGAAGTAGGTAAATCATACTGTGTAATTAAGTAATGGATTACTGTAATGGAAGTAAGGTAGATCATACCAGTAATTACTGCCTTAATGGAATTAGACTGTAATGGAAGTAAGGTAGATCATACATAGTGTAATTACTGTAATGGAAGTAAGGTAGATCATCTGTTTTACAATAATGGCTAAAAAGCAAAATAATGTAATTACTGTAATGGAAGTAAGGTAGATCATACTAATGGAAGTAATGGATTACTGTAATGGAAGTAAAGGTAGATCATACTGTAATTACTGTAATGGAAGTAAGGTAGATAAGGTAAATACTGTAATGGAAGTAAGGTAATCACTGTAATGGAAGTAAGGTAGATCATACTGTGATTACTGTAATGGAAGTAAGGTAGATCATCATACTGTGTAATGGAATTACTGTAATGGAAGTAAGGTAGGCAATTACTGAGTATGTAATCACAGTTAGTAATGGAAGTTTCGAATACTGTAATTACTGTAATGGAAGTAAGGTAGATCAAACCTCGTAATGGAAGTAAGGTAGATCACTGTAATTACTGTAATGAGTTCTACCAGTAATGGAAGTATTATTATAACAAGTACAGAATGTGTCACGGTTGGGATTGAGCATAAATTAAAACAAAAACCACTAACTACATGTTGTCAGTGTACAAAACATTTTTATCTGCATAGACCTTTGTGTCGATTAAACCTGTTGTCAGCGATACAAAAATGTTTCTGCCATTTACTGTAATGAAAGTAAGGTAGATCTCAAGTCTGAAAGATGAAAAACTTGGAACGGACAAGTATGAATTTGCCTTTGTTTACGTGTTCCTAGACTGTAGGCTAGCATCAATGGGTGGACCAGTAATTTTCATTGCCATGGAAATGCTGCAGATGCCAGAATCATTCGACAAAAGATGGGCTACAAAGAACACAATTAATGACACTGCAGTGTACAAAACATTTTTATCTGCATAGCTAAAGCAGACTTGCTCTCTTCCTTATTTCTGAAAGAGTGACAAAGGGGCCAGGCCAGTAATATGAAATGGCAGATGCCAGATTCACAAAAGAGAATAGAATACTTTACTCTTATGATTGCTCTCTTCCTTAAACGAAGATATAATATGAAAGCAACGAAAGGAGATAGCACTAGATAAGAACCAGATTTGAATGCCTTAGGACTAGGAAATGCTTATTATTGGGAGAAACGAAAATGGAGACTGATGACCAACAGCAAACCACACAATACACACAGTTTTCCTGTGTTTATGTGTATTTATCAATTTGTCGATTTATGACGTTGATTTATCATCTTCCTCTTTCCCAATAATTCTTTTAGATTGACGCTGATTTCATCGCTCAGTACCAAATCAATTATGGAGCTGGTCAAGACACCAGTGGGGAACTGACGGAGGATCAGGAAGAAGGCTCATCGATGAATACTGGAAGAACTACTACAGTGTTTACACTACAGCAGCAGCCACGTCTTCCAAAATTCGACGATGAGGGAAATCCCATCGAGGACGAGGAATCAGAGGAGGGCAAAGAGGGGGCACAGGAAGGTGAAAATAAACCTACGAAAAACGTGGCTGAAAACTCCAGTTCTTCCGAGCAAACATTCGACCCGACCTCAGAGGAGCATTACCAATACAATTTGTATTACTATGGCAAGGAGTACGCTGATGCGTACCAGGAATACTATCGGGAACACCCAGAGGGGGAACCCATGCCAGATTGGTTTAACAAAACCACAGAGCAGGAAGAGCAACAGAAAAAAGAAAATGAGAAGAAGAAGAAGAAGAAAAATCCAGACAAGGAGAGAAGCGAAAGGAACCACCTAGACCAGAAGGTGTGTGAATTTACTTGTGTTATGTCCCTTTGTATAAGATAGGCTTTTTTTCCCCTCCATTGAATAAGTTTGCTGCAGGCAGTTGTCTAGATGAAGATGTTTTCTGTGTGAAACAGAATGTAGCATAGAGGATTTAATGAAACAACAATTACTTGTTCAAGTTGTAAGCCTGCGACGTTTCTAAAAAAGTATAGTATGAGTTCAAAGAATCAATATTGAGCTTCCTTTTTATGGTATCATTGTGAAGGGAATGAACTGCTCCATCAAATAATTCAATAAACTAGATGTGTCCCATTTTGGGCCAAAAAGGACTTGGCTTTTTCAGGACTCGCTCCTCCCTTAACTCTTTTGACTTTTTTTGTCTGTCTATGTCATGTTTGAATTTTTAAAATTCAGTTTCCCCTGTGGCTTTTATAGTAATTTTGAATCATAGCGGAAATCTTCATTTGTCCCAACGTCAATTGGTACCGAACTGCACGATTTATGTTTGCCTCCAAATGCAAATAATGATATACATCTTGTCAAGACAATATTTTTCCGTACTGAGATATAAGAACAAGAAAGAGCTGAAAAGAAACAACGAACCGTGATATTCATATTTTCTGGTGTTCACTTAATTGACATTAAGCGTAAAGCGTTTCAATCTGCTAGTACTTCTATGGCTCATTCGTTGTGTGATTCAAACACAAAAAAGGTTCATGTTTTAAAACTGATGTAAGCTTTTTTTTCTTTCTTTGGGAAAGTAAAGTTCCTTCAAGGCTGTTATGGCTCATAGAGCCGGAGCTTATCCAGGTTTCCAAGCGTGAAGTGGAAAAGGTGATAATAATCACCTTCTGGACAGGACACTAGTCTGATGCAGATTTTTACTCCCAAGTTAGTGCTTGTACCCACTTGCACCTGGCTTGAGGGGTGGCAAATACATATGAAGTGTCCGTTCCCAAGAAACACATAATCGGGCATAGCTTTGCCAGGTTTCCAACCCGGAACCTCATGATCTCCAGTCCAGCAGCCTAACCACTCGGCCACCAACACCACTTTTATTCTTTATTTGGTTTAATATCTGTTTTTACCCTGACTATTTTACTCATCTTACTTTGTTTTTTTTACTTTATCCTTATCCTTAAATACATTTTGCTTGTTTACAGAAAATGTTTTGTCTTAATTCAGTCTTTTTGTCTGCAATGAAAACGTGAGTTTCTTCCCTTATTGATATTGTGATATGAAACCATAATTTCTGTTACCAGGTTGGTTTGAGATGGACACAGATTCATCCTGTCAAGTCTATGTATCTGGCCTTCCTGATATAACGGATGAAGAGTTCAAAGACATCATGTCAAAGTGTGGCTCATCCTTTACGACCCCGCCACCCGCCAACCTAAACTCAAGCTGTACAAAGACGCGGACGGCAACTACAAAGGAGATGGACTATGCACATACATCAAGGTAGATTTCAACTTTAAAACACTTTTGTCATGCATTTGATGTCATAATAATGGCTACAAACTCATTTCTAGCGTCAACAAATTTGTTGTTTTGATTTGTGTTTTTGTCATTCTTTTCATTTCAGTGTTTTCTGTCTCCATTTTTGTTTTGCTTTTGGAACAGCTTTATCGTTGTTTATTCTCCTATTTTACCTTTGTCTGTCAAACCGAATAAAGAGAAAGTTACTACAGTCACTTCTCGATAGTCTTTGATACTCCGGATGTTTCGATAATCCACACAGATGGGCTGAACGGATTTTTCTTCTTTGTTTGTACACGATAAACCGGAAATTCGGGATTCCGGATCCAAACACCTAATTTTGGAATAAATTACCACAATATAGAGAGTTAAGGCTTCGATAAACCGAATACTCAACTGGTCGCACGTGAGTCCAACCAGTCCGCTGACGGAGTATCACTGCCACCGACTGACTTTCTTAGCACAACTTCTGCCGTACAAGCCAGCAACAAAATGTCACAATCAATTGACAGGTGTGCCACATTGGCCAAGTTGCCGGACAGACGACAGTGGGTAGCTGGTCAGCCCAGATGCAACGTATCACTGCTTATCATTCAAATAGTTCCGCAACGGAAAAGAAGATATGAAACAATTTTATTAAACGCGTTTGATAGGCTTTTTATCCTGTCACAGAAAACAATTGGCAAATGAGGCAGGATACCAATGACATGTGACCTTGAAATAAAATAAATCACTATTATTCATTTAATAGTAATAGACTGGACCCGTAGTGTAATTCTCAGAAAAAGCTTATTGAGGGCCGGATATTCCAACACTGGGAGAGGGGGAGAGAGAGAGAGAGAGTGATGTGGCCAGTGGCAAAAAGCATCAGTGCTCAGTGCCAGGTAAAATACACTTGACTTTCATTACTGTAAATTTTGAGGCCTTTCGTTGATTCACAATGTGCCACTTTTGATCGGATGTCTTGATAATCCGGACAAATTGCGTGGAACGGAGGTGTTCGGATTATTGAGAAGTGGCTGTAGTTAGATACTGGGACATGAAAAGTTCAAGAAATTTGCTTATTTCAGATAGCCACTGCCACTGGGCAGTTTGAGACCTTGTTTTCTTGGAAAATTATAAATGGATGGGGGGCTGGGCTCTTATTTCAAAAGATTTAGCTGCCTCTCAAGTGAAGAGTTGGATGTCACTGTTTCAAAGCCTTGAACTCAAACTTTGCCAATTGAATAAGAAAAGAAGACCAAGTTGTTATTTTGTTGAAGCTGAGTGTGTAGCTAAGAATAGTTGTAATAGTCCAATTTTTATTCATAAAACCTGACCATTTGAAACAAGCTTTTTTCGTTTGTTTTTACTGTTAAGTTGATATAAATAATGAAAAAATGATTTTTAGATGTTTGGAGGGGGGGTTTGGGATCATAATGTTGATTTTCTGTTCTTTATATATTCTGGTAGAATGATTATTTATCTACAAGTTTATGGCAGAAAATGTCCATATATGACGTACACATTTTTTTATATCACGTTTTGTAGGCGAGGGTAGGTAAAGCATAAAAATTGCTCTAACACTGACTGAAAAGATGACACTGAAAACATGTGTAACCGGCCATCTATCGCCGCACAACGTCATATCTGGTGACATGGTCTATCGACACACTCCCTCGCCGAGTTGGCCTAGCATTGAGTGATGTCAGAGGTGGAGGTCAAACGTGCGGATGATGAGCTTGTAAACACGCACACAAATATAGGAATAGAGGAATAACACAAAAAGAATCATCATGACATCTGTTTTCACAATAGTTCACATCTAAACCTAGATTTACAATCCTCTTTACATAAGTAACGATGCCAGAGAGTGTCTAAAGAGTAAGGGGGCTGATACAAGAAGGGTAACCCATCTAAAATGTTTTTTGTGTTATTTTCTTTTAATTTCTTTGCTTGCATTTTTCTCAAAATGTATTTTTCCCCACTAAATTTCTATCTCCTCCGTCATTTACCGACTGATTTGTATAATATTTGGCACACAGGTTCCTCTCAATGTTTATAGAAAAGGTGGATTTGTTAATATCTCGTAAACTTTTTGAGAAAATGTTTGTTTTTGTAAAAAGAAATGCCATTTTTGCATATAAACGATATATGTTATTTTAAAAAATTCATTAAAAAAAAACTATCTAAAATATAAATTAATAAAAACACCCATCACTCTTTAGATATTGAATGGAAAAGCAGGTTTTGATTGATTTTATTAATAACTAAGTGAGGAGATAGATTTTGAAAATTGGGTCAAAATCCAAGATGCGGTCATTGCCTTGGCAACCAAGGATGCTACAAATTTTTCAATGATATAGGATGACAATATTTTTAACAGATACTCAAGTATATATATACCAATATGAAAAACCCTTCCTCAAAAGCAAACAAAACCCACTTCACTTATAAATAATATCAAATATTGATTTTTTTATGAACTTATTTAATAAATCAAAATTCATTGGATATTTCCCATAGCTGCCAACTGGGTATGTAAAACTGTTATTGTATGTTTTTTTACTTTGGGATCATAAATTTCATATTACCGTAACCATTACATTTTGAGAATCAACTGTTATTAAATGTGAGAAGAGGAAAAAGGGAACAAACTACGAAAGTGTGCTAGACAACTCAAGAGAGAGAAACTTTGTATTTTCAATAGATGCGCTGAAAGTGGTTCTTAAATAGACTTACTTTATGATGGCTTGTTATGTCTTCTGAAATATATTAGTGGGATGTCAGACAAGTTTGGATTATTTTACGAAACCATTGGAAAGTTGGCAGCCATTGAATTCCAAAATAGGAGCTTAAAAGATCCCTGTGGTCACATTTCAGTAGTTTGTAACATTGACCGGAAGTTGGAGGTTCCAAAGCATCCCTCTGGGCGGTGTGCTTCACTCACCTGCAAAACCATTAACATCTTTCTGGGAGCCCAGCTCGAGAATGGCTGGGTTACCCAATAAATGTCTCAATGACCAACAGTAAACCAACCCCAGAGAGAGAGAGAGAGAGAGAGAGAGAGAGAGAGAGAGAGAGAGAGAGAGAGAGAGAGAGAGCTAAGAGAGCTTGGCATTGAAAGGACCCAGCTGAGGCCGTAAGCAGTTTTGTCGTCATTTCATGGACTCTCTTGAGTTCAAACGACCCATGTCCCATTTTGAAGAAGAAGAACAATAAGATCAGTAGTTGTCAGATGATTTAATAATAATAATGTATCCCCTGACGGCTTTGTTCAATAAAATTTCTAATCCTTTTATTTTGTTTGCAGCCCGAGTCTGTCGCTCTTGCTCTTGATATACTTGACGGCACCGAACTCAGGGAACACACTGTAAAGGTAGAAAGAGCCAAATTTGAATTGAAAGGAAACTGACCCAGCTAAGAAGAAGAAAAAACTCAGCAACAAGCAAAAGCAGAAACTTAAAGAGCGTCAACAAAAGTAAGCATCCATGACATTCACGTGTATATGTGTGTATTCTATTTTTTTTTATTTTTCTCATTTATAAAAGAGCTATTTTTAACTTGACTTGTTTCACCATATTTTCCCAAAGTTTTTACTGTCGTAACGTCTCAGTAGTTGTCAGGTGATACTGCTTCTCGCCCTTAAAACTTTAACTCATTCACACGTACATTTTATTTTGTTTTTATCTGACTGGCTCCTCTTAAGTCGTCTCAAGATCAGTACATATTGTGACCAGGTAACTTTCAATATCTTAATCTTATATTAATTGCTTTAAAATTGCCATTTTGAAATGCTATTTATTTTTTAATGCTGATGTTAATTGCTACAAATGTCCTTTTATGGATGAATAAAATTTATAAAAATTTGAATTGAATTGAGTGAACAATTTAAAACAAGTCTACTTGTAACATGACAACAACTGATTATGCTACAGTGAAAATGTTTATTATGAAGTACATGATGATATTGTGTTGCCAGCGTGCGGTTTTATTGCCAGGAATGCCAGATATGCCTTAGGGTGGTCTAAACATAAGGTCAATGGGCGAGACTTTGTTATAGACAGGATTCTTGTAAGCGCTGGTGGCCATCTTGGTGACACAGCGTCCTTGGCTTCAGGGCTCCAAGTATGATAAGTTTGTCACAGAGGGCACATGAGCAGGCCAAAAGAGTTAATACTCAACTACATGGGAAACACAGGCACACACACACATTTTGTGATAGAACATGTGGACAAAAACAAATTTTGTTCTTTGAAAATATCTTTATAGTTGAAGGTGAATCAGATAGCTCATACATGTTTAAACAGATCGTAACAATTTTACAAAGTTTCTCTCTCTTGATGTAAACAGATAGTAAATCGGGCAAGCTAAGACAGCATTATAAACTAAGGAAATAGGGTAAATTCACATTCTAAATGAACAAACTGAATCAACAAATTTAATAGCCAATTACTCAAGATAAAAATATACTTTTTAGCCTAAAAAGCCCAGAATCACTTGAAATTGTAATGTACTCTGTTGCCTTGACAAGAGAAAGTTCCGTACTAACGTTTCTCTTTCCACTTCCTGTTTTAGGCTCTTTGACTGGAGGCCTGAGAAGAATCCATTTGAACGTGGCAAGCATGAGAAGATCGCCATTTTGAAAAACATGTTTGACATAAAGGAATTTGAGGTAAGAATTTCAAGCCTAGTTTTACAATTCATAATGACAATGTTTGGTCACTTTCCTGTTGAATTGAATTTGGAAAATTTTCTTTATATTTTGTTATCTTGTTATTTCACATCTTGTCATTGTTTATCAATGTGTCCAGCCAGGTAGGAAATGAGTTTGATTCTTCGTCCTTTAGGTCATAAAGATCGAAAATCTCTGGAAATTGATCTTCAAGATTGGAAAAAGACAGAGAACATGGGGCTGTGACAGAAAGAAATGTAATTCAAACCAAAGTGAATCAACATTGAAGGAGTGTCTGATTTTATTTCATTTTTAGTACTTAGAATTGAATATTATGATATACATGTAACATGTACAGTCAATCGACTCCGGGTTAGTCGAACATGACAGGAGCGGAGAAAATGTTGCGATTGTCCAAAAGTTACGATAAACAGAATTTCGCCTTGAGCCCAATATTTAGGTTTATATTACTATTTGACGACTAAGTATGTCTGTCGCAATATCTTTTACATAGATAACTTTGCCCTTTGAGTTTAACAGACTTGCTAATCGCCGTGCGGAACACTTTCATCTTTGTCAAAGTTGTACGCCTTTAAGCAGACACTACACAGCCATTAAAGCACGCTGCAGTAATTCAGTTCATTGTTTATGTTGAGCTAGCTGTGTGCACCTACAATGTGTGCACCTGCATGATAAATGGTGTCAGTCCTTTGATCTGAATAGTGGGGGTCGGCAGCCCACCTGGCTTGTGGGCTGCCCACTCGGCTTATGGGCTGGGGATAGTCATGTTGTACTTCTTGTATTGCACAATACCATGCTTCCCAGCTGTCTGAGCCGTCTCTAGACAAAGCCTATTGTACCTTTACTGTCTGCCTGATCCAAATCAATGTACGACTATTGTATTGTTGCGGTTGTTAAGTAATAGAAATATAGACTTACGAGAATCGGTTAGCAAGATGTGTGAAATCGGAGACAAAGCCGACCGAAATGTGAGGCACGGTGTTAGCGGGGTTGTCCAAAGTGAGTTGCGATTAACCAGTGACTTTTATATAGAATTAATTCCATTTCTTGGGGAAAGTTGTGATAAAGCGGCAATTGCGATTAACCAAGCTGCGATAAACAAGTTCGAATGTATATAGTTATGGAACCCAACATCTTTGTCTGTAATTAGGGCCTTGTTCATGCAGCATCCAGTCATTGTTTTTATTTCCTGGGCAAGATCTTGTTTTCTAACCTAGGAAATTTGAAATTGACTTTTGCTGGATATCCTGTATATGTTTATGTTTTGTTGTTGTACTGGGGGGGTGGGGGTAGTAGTAGTAGGCTTTACTTTTTCCTTTCAGTCTTTCCTATATCTTTCATCTTGTTTTCTCTGAATTTACCCTGATCACTGCATGGTTAAGGGTAAATTTCAATGAAATAAACAGGTAAATATCTCAGGATAGTAAGCAGTTCTGATGATTGGTAGCGTTCACATCTTTCCTTTCATTTTTTTATATCCATCCCCCAATTCGAGATTTACTTACTTTCAGCTCACCGTATCTATTTTTATATATATATATATATATATATTGCATATCTCGGGTAGAACAGATATAGGGCAAATATATGTAAAATTCGTAGATCTTATATTTGACATGTCTTCCGGGGGACTCGGTTGTCTAGAGCCAAGATGTCGGCCTCTGAACCCAAAGGTCATGGGTTCAAGCCCGATGGTTGAACATTTTTCTTACGTTTTTTTTTCTTCGTAAAACCTACCCTTCTTGTCCGGGTAGGTGGATCAACATAGTCTCATCGGAGACGGACGATAAAAAAGGAGGTCCCATGTGCAGAGCACAACACTCTGTGCACGTTAAAGATCCCCTGGCTGTTTACAAGGCAGTGGGGGGCAAATTAAAAATCCTACCAAAAACCCCCGAGATCAGCTTAGTTGCTGGGGATGTGGGTAAATCAAATCAAATTTTGAAAATCATGTCTTCCCCGCTGGTTTGCAGTTGAAACAGGTCGAATCATGTAACTGCCCGTCAAGCCCTCTGACAGTCTTGTGATCTGTCTACCCACTTTTACTATTTGTTCTATAAATCTTGGTGTTGGTTGATGGTTCCGCTGGTAGGTCTGCTTCCTTCCTTACACTGTCTGACATCTGTCTCTCATGTTGCTGCTCTTCTCTCAATTCTGTTTGGGATTGCCACATGAGGTGAACAGAGCAATCATCGCTTATGGGGGAATTTTGTAGCACACATTCTAGGGGTCCGCCAGGTTATCCAAAATCTTTTCTCCTCCCTGCAGCTTGTGAAACTAAGACTATAAGTCTCTCATTCTCCCTCTATATATATACGTGGCCGGTTGGCGGGCAATGCTGGTAGGTCTTACTTCTATCCTTCCACTCTCTCATTTATCTTTATGATGAATGGGGTAATCACTCAACTCCGATATATTACACAGTATGTCAACTTGTTAGGCTGACGCTACCTTTCTACCACTGTCTGGGCATAGTCCACTCTTCTTTCCTATCCATTTGATTTAAATGCCATCCAAATCCATTCCATCCACCCACATTCCATCCATCCATCCATTTATCCACCCGCCTATCCATACATCCATTTATCTATCCACCCATCGTTCCACCCATCAATGCATCCACCCACTCATCGTTCCATCCACTCACCCATCCATGCATCCACCCATCCAAGTATCCATCAATCCATCCACTCACCCGTCCGTCCATCCACTCACCACCATAACCAGGAGTGGCGTGCCGTAGCCGTGTCTTTCTGGCTGTCATCGCCTGATGTGAACATAACGGACATCTTTGGCCAGGTCACAGAGTACCTTGTTAATGTAGGCCTGTCATAAGTACTGTATTCAATGTCACGTTATGGGGGCGCTCACCCTTTCATTTTTCTGTCGCCTCTATTTCCATTTGTCCGTGTGTGTGCGTCTCTCTCTCTCTCTCTCTCTCTCTCTCTCTCTCTCTCTCTCTCTCTCTCTCTCTCTCTCTCTCTCTCTCTCTCTCTCTCTCTCTCTCTCTCTCTCTCTCTCTTCACTCTCGCTCTCTCGCTCTCTCTCTCTCTCTCTCTCTCTCTCTCTCTCTCTCTCTCTCTCTCTCTCTCTCTCTCTCTCTCTCTCTCTCTCTCTCTCTCTCTCTCTCTCTCTCTCTCTCTCCCTTGCCTCTCTCGCGACTCTCTCTCTCTCTCTCTCTCTCTCTCTCTCTCTCTCTCTCTCTCTCTCTCTCTCTCTCTCTCTCTCTCTCTCTCTCTCTCTCTCTCTCTCTCTCCCTCTCTCTCTCCTCTCTCTCTGGCCCTCTCCTCTCTCTCTGTCTCTCTCTCTCTCTCTCTCTCTCTCTGTCTCTCTCTCTCTGTCTCTCTGTCTGTCTGTCTCTACCTGGTTCTCTCTCTCTGTCTCTCTCTCTCTCTCTCTCTCTCTCTCTCTCTCTCTCTCTCTCTCTCTCTCTCTCTCTCTCTCTCTCATCTCCCTCTCTCTCCCCCTCTCCCTGTCTTCCTCTTTGACTTTCCATTTTCTCTTTTGATGAATGTCCTCTCTACACCGACTAGTGCATGACATATCAAAACAAGTCGTTTGGATTTGGCACTGTGCATTTAAATGTGTGTGCTCTCCCGCACGTGATGTATATATCATGGTGTTATTACCGCGAGCAGGCATACTTATACCTGCCTGAACACAAGCGCGCCGTGGCTTGCATTTGTCCGACAGGGGTTTTTGATTGACGCGCGGCCGGCCGAGGCAAACAAAGAGCTCCGAATAAAGGGAGCGAATCAAGAATGCCGGAGAGGAGTGCTTGCCTTCCTTGATCCCATGTGATTAATGGAGGACGAGGCCCGTGGCATTCCAGCCACTGTACCGGACGACACCGTGGTGATGGCAGTCACAGTGAATCTGCTCACGGTGTACTCCTTCTCGGATGACCAGTGTGGAACTGCGAGATTTGGGGATGGTGTGGGGTACAGAGGCACATGGACGGATTATCCTTTCAATGAAGTGTATTTCGTTTATTGTTACTTTTTTGGGTTGGTTTTGTTGATCATCGTCGTTTTTTTTTTGGGGGGCAGGGATTCAAGCGGGATGTTCAGAGAGGGAAGGGGGAGATGGGGTATTTCATTGTTTTGTTTGTATTTGTGTGTGTGAGTGTGGATGTGTTGGAAATGAGATGAAGGGTTGCTGTATCGTATCTTCATCATCATTATAATAATGCTCTCACCTTCTTTAATGAACTGTCAATTCTTTAAAAACTTTGATGTACAAACGTTAGCACCGAGGTGTTGGTAGTAACAGGTCAGCTGCCATTGTGTTATGGGAACAATTTGAAGTAGATAGATAAGCGGGAAGGTGGAGACAGATAGACAGACGCATCCACAGACGCAAAGACATATAGATCTAGACGTACACAGAGAGACAGATGTTGGTTACACAGTTTTCATGTGAGTCTTCATTGTGTCTCGAATCTGTCAGCTATTGAAATGACTTACGTTACATATAGTACGGATATCTGGCTGCATTCAGACTCGGGCACATGTACTTCAGGAGGAGTTAAACGAATAAAATACTAACTCGCATATACTTATAATGCGCACATGTGCTTTAATAAACTGTAGTCCTAGTATTGGCATCCTTACTTTGTAGTCATGTCTGGTTACGCCCACCATACTTGACACCAGAGGAAGTCGTGAACGCTACCAACCTTACTCACGGGCGCTATAATAATGTCCGGTACACCGTTGTTGTCAGGGATGTTGATTTGATCTCATTTCACTTCATGCACAGCTAGAACTACGCAGAGATCTCTGGAGTTTTTGCTTGGCTTGGTGAGATGTTTTCCGCACTTAACTATAAGCAGCCAATAAATCTTCATTGTGCACAGAGTGATGTGGTGGTCTGCACATGGAACCCTTCTTTTTATCTTCCGTATCCCATGTGATTAGGTGTCAATGCGCCTACCTGGACCAGAGGGAACTCGGTGATCCAGAGACAAGGTATCGCCCTCTCAACCAAACTGTCAAGGGTTCAAGCCCCGGCGTGTTGTAAAGTTTTCTTTTGAGGTTTCAGGGTAAAACCCAATCCCCAAGGAATACCTCCTTATTATTGATAACAAAAAATATGTATTATGATTTTTTCTAAATTACTCAATCAATTCTCCCACCCGACCAGAAGGAAGTGGTCAGAACTAAAAACCTGAGATCACCGCCTATGATGCAGGGTGTTAATTTCAAACAAACGAACAAATACAATTCCCCGCACATTCACATGAAGTTCCCTGTGGTAACCAAAGGAATCAAGCCGCACGTTTCCGCATTCAGCCTTCAGCCACCTGGGTGCCAGACTAAGCGTGTGATGATCGCCGATGTCGTTTCAAGGCTTTGACAGGAGCTCAAACGGCCCATGCCCAGTCTACTCATAGCAAATCCCCACATCCAACGTAAGTGTTGTTCTCAAGAAGCTGGCGTCCTGGCAGTCTGAATAACCCACTTGTCGATATATAAACGATCATCGTCGATTTTTTAACATGACGATAATGATATGTGGGGGTTAAATCAGCTCAACAGTTCAAGCGTGCGTCATTTCAGAGCATTGTGCGTCTTATAAAAGGTAAATAACCTAGTGACACACGATAAGGAGATGATATTTTCAACATTGTCTTTTACATTATCATATGTTTGTCATCAGGATTATTATGCAACAACATTATTTGGTCGTATCGGCGGTCAGGTGGTTAGCCTGCCCATGCCAGACTTGAGAACGTGAGGTCCTGATTTCGAATCCCAACCATGCTAGTTCTGACTTTGTGTTTTCTTGTCAAAGGCAGGGGGACTCGATAGTCCAAATGCAAGGTATCGGTCTCTCAACCAAAAGGTCGTGGGTGCAAGCTCCGGCTGGTTTGAAAGTTTTCTCGAGATTGTTTTTTTTCTCTTGTAAAACACAGTTCCCGCCATCCTAGCCCAGGTAGGTGGATCGACATCTAATCCGCCGGAAACGGACGAGAAAAAGGAGGTCCCGTGTGCAGTTCCCAAAACTCCCAAACGCTCAAAGATCCCCTGTGTACTGGGCAGTGCAACAAAAAATCCTACCAAAACCTCGAGTACTTAGGTTATGGATGTGGGTCAAATCAAAATCCTCAAGCTCGACTTAGCTTATGGACTGTGGGGCTCACCTTAGATTATGGATTGGGTCAAATCAAAAGAATCAAGCTCCTTAGATTATGGACAAATCAAAACTCAAGCTCGAGCTCACCTTAGGTTATGGATGTGGGTCAAATCAAAACCCTCGAGCTCACCTTAGGTTATGGAAGTCAAATCAAAACCCTCAAGACTTAGGTTATAGTCCAAATCCAAAATCCTCGAGCTGTTTTGTTTATGATGGGTCAAATCAAAACTCAAGCTCAGCTTAGGTTATGGATGTGGGTCAAATCATCCTTAGCTCACCTTAGGTTATGGATGTGGGCTCACCAAATCAAAATCCTCGAGTTAGCTTATGGATGTGGGTCAAATCAAAACCCTCAAGCTCACCTTAGATTATGGATTGGGTCAAATCAAATCACTCAAGCTCACCTTAGGTTATGGATGTGGGTCAAATCAAAATCCTCAAGCTCACCTTTAGGTTATGGATGTGGGTCAAATCAAAATCCTCGAGCTCACCTTAGGTTATGGATGTAGCTCAAATCAAAATCCTCAAGCTCAGCTTAGGGTTATGGATGTGGGTCAAATCAAAATCCTCGAGCTCACCTTAGGTTATAGATGTTGGTCAAATCCAAAATCCTCAAGCTCAGCTTAGGTTATGGATGTGGGTCAAATCAAATCCTCAGCTCACCTTAGGTTATAGATGTTGGTCAAATCAAAATCCTCAAGCTCACCTTAGGTTATGGATGTGGGTCAAATCAAAATCCTCAACCTTAGGTTATGGATGTGGGTCAAATCAAAACCTCAAGCTCACCTTAGATTATGGATGTGGGTCAAATCAAATCCTCAAGCTCACGTTAGGTTATGGATGGGGGTCAAATCAAAACCCTCAAGCTCACCTTAGATTATGGATGTGGGTCAAATCAAAATCCTCAAGCTCACCTTAGGTTATGGATGTAGGTCAAATCAAAATCCTCAAGCTCAGCTTAGGTTATGGATGGGGTCAAATCAAAATCCTCAAGCTCACCTTAGGTTATGGATGTAGGTCAAATCAAAATCTCAAGCTCAGCTTAGGTTATGGATGTGGGTCAAATCAAAACCCTCAAGCTCACCTTAGGTTATGGATGTTGGTCAAATCAAAATCCTCAAGCTCACCTTAGGTTACGGATGTGGGTCAAATCAAAATCCTCAAGCTCACCTTAGGCTATAGATGTGGGTCAAATCAAAATCCTCGAGCTCACCTTAGGTTATGGATGTGGGTCAAAATCAAAATCCTCGAGCTCACGTTAGGTTATGGATGTGGGTCAAATCAAAACCCTCAAGCTCACCTTAGGTTATGGATGTGGGTCAAATCAAAATCCTCAAGCTCACCTTAGGTTATGGATGTGGGTCAAATCAAAACCTCAAGCTCAGCTTAGGTTATGGATGATGTGGGTCAAATCAAAATCCTCAAGCTCAGCTTAGGTTATGGGTGTGGGTCAAATCGAAATCCAAGTCAAATGCCACATTAAATTCTTGGGAATGGCATTGACACTTAGGTTATGGATTGGGTCAAATTCAAGCTCCACTCGATCCAGGTGTAAACTGGGAATGGATACCAGGCATTGACTGGGAGTAAATCCTGCGATAGATTAGCGTCTCGTCCAGGAAGCGATGTACTGTCACCTTTCCCGCTATAGGAGCCCTGATAAGCTTTGGTTCTGAGTGTTAACAGCACTGCAAGAACGACTAGTGTTAGTGTTATGTAGTGCTCTTTTAAACAAACATTTTTGATGCTCTACAAAAACATTACTATCCGTGTAATGTTTGTTTGAAGAGAGAACTCTTGTTTCTCTTTTGGAAGGAAGTTGATGTTCTTGGCATACAATTAATGGTCCTTGGAAAATGTCATTTGATATTTCTTGAAGGAAATATTCTTTGTGTTGTGCTTTGGTGTTTTTGTTTTTTTTTAGAAATAATCATGTTTGGTGGGTGCTCTTTGGAGTTCGCTTAGAATAAAGTGTAATGTGGTGTTCTTTGGAATTAATTTTCTTTGGTATCCTTTTGAAGGTCCTTTTGGTACTCTTTGTCAACAATATTCCTTGAAACAGTGCCATTTTATGTTGTTTCTTAAACAAATGTTCCATGAGACAAATGCTCCTTAGTTTTCTGTTAAACAAATTGTTCTTTGAAATATGTTCTTTAGACCAAAGTTCGTGGGAAATTTTCTTTAGAGCAACTGCGCTTTCGGCGCTCTTTTGAATAAATCATGTTATTTGGAGCAAGTACTCCTTATTGTTATTTAGTGTTCTTTGAATTAAATGCTCCTTGGTGGGTTGTTTTTTTGGAATGAATATACTCTGGCGCTGTTTGAAACAAGTACGCTTGGTGTTTTAAGGATTGCGTTGGAGAGGGGGGGGAGGTATTGTTGAAATTAAAAGAAAATGCCCTCGTCCGGTCCAAAACTACAAAGCAATACCCTGTTGGTATCCCTTGCCTTCATTCGGGTTCGTCCCCTTACTGCTTTCATGTGGCATCTATGTGCCTGGACCTTGCTGTCAAATGACGTCATGAGATTTACGACCGTCCCTACTGGACGTGCATTGGTCGGCATCGACTGTCGACTTGTTGTATTGGGCAGGCCGCGAAAACTCCTCAGAAAAAGTAGGTGTAGAAAGAAAGAGGGGGGGGGGCGACCTCCCACTGCGCCGCCGTTGGCGTTGTTTTCGCCGTTATGACAGATGCTGGGAGAGAGATGAAGAATGATGAGGGTGATTAGGCCCTCTAATGATGTTTGTACTCGGGCTTATGATGGGTCGTCTGCGCATGCCTGTGCGGGCCGATGGAGGAGGGAGGAGGAGATCGTGGACTTCGTCATCCGTAGTCGTCCGTCTGTCTGCCTATGGGAGCATCATAATAATTTAAATGTTGCCCTCTGGGTTGTGTTTTTTTTCTTTTTGTTTTTTGTTGGGAATTGTATGCGCCAGGGACGATGTATGTAGATTGTGTATCAACTTTCGTTGGTTTCGCATGAGTAAATTTATTTTAATGTGTTTGTGAAAAAACCTGTCTCCATGATAATGTTATTATTATTGTTATCATTCCGGCATTTTGACGTTTGTCCATGCCTGACCAAGATTCCACTCGCCTGGAATGTGTGTGTTTGTGTATGTGTGTGTTTGTGTGGGTGTCACGGTGTACACTATACGGGGTTTTTTTCACGGTAAGTTGACGTAGTTCCGGTGGATTGTAGTTTGGGCTTGTAGTTTCTGTGTATTTTGTTTGTTGTCATTTCGTTCTTTCTTTCTTTGTTTTGTTTGTGGGCTTGTTTGTGTGTGTGTGTGTGAGTGTGTGAGTGAGAGAGAGAGAGAGAGAGAGAGAGAGAGTGAGTGTGTGTGTGCATGGAGAGAGAGTCAACTGATTTCTGCTTTTTAAAATTTTATTATTCATGGAAAATGTTGAAATGAAAAAGTCAAGTTTGATCTTCAACTTTATCTTTATAAAGGATCTACCCACTCGTGCTGTTTTCTTGTTAGGGTCTCCTTC
Organism: Doris montereyensis; assembly: GCA_037039925.1. NCBI lineage: Eukaryota > Metazoa > Mollusca > Gastropoda > Nudibranchia > Dorididae > Doris > Doris montereyensis. The sequence goes on from JAXRKP010000141.1 coordinate 477,111, forward strand.
TTTCCGGTCAAATCCCCTAGTGTCTTTATGACACAGGCAATGACTATTATTAAATGAACTGTGCGTGTGACTTCTTTTGTCTTAAAACAGGTTAACGCATTGATGTGCTATTGCCAAGCAGGGAGTTGGCTTATGCTGTGGGTAGGCTTTACTTCTTCTGCCTTCTGGTTTTGTTGCTACATTCTCTTAATTTATCTCGAGATCACCACCTATGATGCGCGGTGAATTTTAGTCGATTTATACTTGGTCCAAACTTACAATGTACTTCTATATGATATCGTAATGAGTTGCAGTGAAGTCCCAAGAGTGATAAACAACTAAAGAAGACAGACAGAACACACCTGTGACCTTTTTACGTACATCTCTTGATCAGACTGTTTTGCTTTTCTACCCACCCGTCCATCCTGTCTGTCCGGTAAAAGTAAAAGAAACGCTCCCTCAAGGCCATTACGGTCCAGAGCCGGAGCTTATTCCGGTTTCTATAGAGAGAAGCGGAACATGTGATAATATGCAACTGGACAGGACGCTAATTTGACACATGTTTTACTCCCAAACTAGTGCTTGTACTCGTTTTGCACCTGGGTCAGGAGTGGGGAAATACAAGTTAAGTGTCTTTCCTAAGGAACACAACGCCGGGCCTGACTATGCCAGGATTCAAACCTGGGACCTCATGATCCTCAGTCCGGCAGCCTAGCCAATCGGCCTCCGACGCCACCTTCTGTCCGGTAGTCCGCTTATATATCCATCTATCTGTCTCGATCTGTATGCCTGTCCATCGGTCTACCCATCTGTCTGTATAGCTAGCTGTCTCAATGTTTCTATCTCGCCTGTATCTATCCACCTATCTACCTACCGACCCTCGGGAAAGGGTAGACAATGAGCAGAGCTGCTGGTGAGTCCTACCTCTTTCATTTCACTCTTTCAAATTTTATCTCTCGACTTACTGTTTCCTCTTAGTTGTCGTCTTTCACTTTTTTTTGACTTCACTCCACTGTGGCTCCTTTATTTATTCACGGTTATTTAGATAGTTCGCATCGACACATCTCTTTGTTGTTTATGCTATGTATCTGTTTATATTGTTTCTAGATCTAGATCGTTTATATTATCTTCTTTGTCATACTATTCTTGGGACATCTTTCTTTCTCGCTCTTCTAGACACTTTTCGTTTGTCCGACGAAGGGGTCATACTCGAAACGTCACGTGTGTTTGTTTTGTCTTTACTGGTGGAGTTGTCGTTCATTTATTGTCGTGTTTCACCTGCTTCCTCTTAATTCACCTTGATATCCCCACATGTGATGAAATGGAGACATTACAGTGACAAACAGAGAAGAGAAAAAAAAAAAGCAAAAAAGCAAACCTATAAAGTGACCACTGTAGTAAAGGATGTCACTTCAACCCTGTGTGTTTGTGTGCGATGTGGTGCGTGCTGTTCTGTGACGTAGTTCTACCTCTTTTTTTTTTTTTTGGGGGGGGAGGCGGGGACTCGGTAGTCAGAGGCAGGGTGTCGGCCTCTCAACCAAAACGGTAGTGGGTTCGAGCCTCGCCAACGGCTGAAAAATTTTCTTGAGTTTTTTTTTTTTCACGAGCAAGACCTACACCCTCCTGGTCCAGGTAGGTGGATCCAAAATCTAGTCCCCATCGGAAACGGACGATAAAAAAAAATAAAAAAAGATCCCGTGTGCAGATCACAACACCACCTTAGTCGTCGGTGTGGGTAAATCAATTCAATTCAAATCAAATCAATTCAATTCAATTCCAATTCAATTCAATTCAAATCAATTCAAATCAAATCAATTCAAATCAATTCCAATTCAATTCAAATCAAATGAATTCAATTCAAATCAAATCAAATCAAATCAAATCAAAATCTGCCTTCTTTTCGTGATCAGACAAGTCGTGTACAAAGAAGGTGATTTGGATTGAACCCGCATGGGAGGAGGGTACCATACAAGTACCCTGGGACGCCATGTACAACGCAGAGGGCGGCAAAACGCGAGTGGGAGGTGTTATGCGCGGTTGTCACAGCGATAGCATCAATTTGTCTTCGTAGAACAGCCACACAGCAAAGTGTTGATGTAATTGAGATGATGCTGCTGATGTTACTGTTTCTGTAGTTTTGGTTTTCATTTCAATTTCTTCTATGTTCATATTGGGATGTCGCTCGAAGAGTTATCTTTCCATACGCGGAATGTTCCCGGGTTTTCCCCCTCAACCTTAGGAAAGGGAGGAAAGTAAGGAAGAAAGGGAGCTGTTGCCTTCCCACCAAAGTTGCTCCTCTGTAGATGCATTGAATATGAGAGAGAGAGAGAGAGAGAGAGAGAGAGAGAGAGAGAGAGAGAGAGAGAGAGAGAGAAAGGAGAGAGAGAAAGGAGAGAGAGAGAGAGAGAGAGAGAGAGAGAGAGAGAGAGAGAGAGAGAGAGAGAGAGAGAGAGAGACAGAGAGAAAGGAGAGAGAGAGAGAGAGAGAGAGAGAGAGAGAGAGAGAGAGAGAGAGAGAGAGAGAGAGAGAGAGAGACAGAGACACGAGACAGAGACAGAGACAGAAGACAGACAGACAGACAGACAGACAGAGAGAGACAGAGACAGAAACAGAGACAGAGGTAGACAGTGCAATTAGGGCGAGGGGGTTGGGGGTGGTCTAGGAATGCAAAACTAAATAATTGATCTGAAGGGTAGATGCACAGGCAGTGATGAAATTAACATAGCAAAGATAAATCAACTCAACACAAAAAGACACTCTGAGCTCAACAAAAATCAAGGTAACCAGAATAGTAACAAATACATTACAAAGGCAACGTAAGTACAATGTCATGTACTTGGAAAGCAAATTCGTATTGCTTTATATTGAATACCAACTGTACTATATTTAATTATGTTTCAGTGTATATGCCGAGGTAGAATAATAAACGATGCCTTTCTATGCGTAGATATGATTAGACTTCCGGTTACCTTCCCCTGCTTTTTCCTCGTCGCTCTTTTTTTTCTTTTCTTTTATGTTTTTCGTCACGCCATCCAGTCCTACTCATCACGACATGGTTTACTATTCCGCCCATTTGGCTACAGGTGTGTTTGTTTGTTCGTGGGTGGGTTTACGTGTGTGTACGTCCTTAGCCGTCTTTGTTTCCCTTCCCTTTGTTTCCTCACGAACACATTATAACTTGTGAGTGGCGTGTAATAGCCCTGATGTCTGAGAGACAAACAATGACACAACCACAGAATTAGAAACGATCTGGTTTATGTGATGCAGGCCACGTGGACAGTGGGGCACGACTCCGTCTGTGTTGAGACGTGCATATGTTATTTCCCACTGTAGTTTTAACGCTCTGATTTTCTCTCGTCTGCCAAGCCCTGTACGCTGTTGTGTTGTATCCCGTTTCAATCTCCGTACTGAAGTGAGATATGTGAGAATGGCAACCCCCACATGCCTCTTTAAGAGTGATTGTCCTTGATTTTGTTGCTGTTGTTGTTCGTGTTGTTGTTGTGTTGTTGTGTGTTGCTTGCCGTGTTATTTTCCCCAGCACATTATATGTCACTTTCAGACATAACATAAAGTTACTCCCCGCGCCTTTCCCTATTGTTTTCTCTCTTTTATTGTTCTTCCTTCTCTATTATTATTATCTTTCTTTTTTCTTCTTTCCTTTTGTTCTTCTCCTTCGTATACCCCATTCTTTCCATTGTGATACTACTTTTTAAAAAAAAAAAAAAGAAAAAAAGGTACCGCTAGGAAAATGGTTTGCGCACTATTTATTTAAGATATTGCGTTGCCATGTCGTTGTTGCCTGTACGTGGCGAGAATGCCGAGCACGCCGGGCTGGTACGTCTTGATGAATTCACGACCAGCAGATGGCGCTTCTGATAGACTCGTCTGCTTGACGAGGGGAGGCAACCGGAGATATTCCAACCTCGCTATGCTAGTCACGCCGGGGTTGTGTCATACGAATCGCTGGCGGGTTGCTTTGTGATGTCGTGAGCGGTGGCGAATGGCGGCCACGGCCCGTCACTCAGGTGACGATTGCCAGTTTGTTGTTGTTGTAGTTGTTGTTGTTTTGGGAGTTTTTTTTGTTGGGTTTTTTTTTAGAGTAGCGACCATGTCAACGGGTTTTTTTATTCGGGTTTTATTGGGGGTTAGACAGCTGGCAAGTTGACGAGTTTAATGTGAAGAAGGAGGACAGCGCAAATTTTGTTTAATGGCGTTTTCATGTAGGGACGAATCGAATGCCTGAGTCAATCATCATCCTTGCAATGATTCACAAAGAGATCGAGGTAATGTTGATGGAACTCACAAAGAGATCAAGGTAATGTTGATGGAACTCACAAAGAGATCGAGGTAATGTTGATGGAACTCGCAAAGAGATCAAGGTAATAATAATGGGACTCACAAGGGAACTAAGGTAATACAGATGAAACTCACAAAGATATTAAGGTAATATTAATGGGACTCACAAAGAGATCAAGGTAATGTTGATGGGACGCACTAAGAGATTAAGGTAATACTAATGGAACACACAAAGAGATTAAGGTAATGTTGATGGGACTCAATAAGAGATTACGGTAATGTTGATGGAACAGACAAAGAGATTATGGTAATGTTATGGGACTCAGAAAGTGGTCAGGGTAATAATATGGGACCTAGAGAGAGGTTGCGGTAATGTCATGGATGTAAAAGAGGTCATGCTTCATTTGTGGTCATTGGTGATGAAATATGAAACAGATGTATTAAATTGATTTGAGATTTTTTATGATATTTTTATTGGCTCAACCCAGTGCTGGAGATTAGATAAATGTAAGAGTTAGGCTTGTGGGGGTGGATCGACACCTAGTCCCATAGGAGACGGACGATAAAAGGAAGTCCTGTGTTTGCAGATCACAACACTTTGTGCTTGTTAAAGCTCACTTGGCTGTTTACAGGGCAGTCCGGGCAAAATTCAAAATCTTACCTAAAATCCCGAGGTCACCTAAGTTGAGGATGTGGGTAAAATCAAATCAAATTAAAACAAATACTGTTATGTAATAAAAGGTCTATCGGACACAATGGTGAAGCTAGGCCTGTCAGAGACAAGTGGCTGATTTTAATGGGTTTGTTATCACATAATAATGCAAATAACTGTTATCTATATATATAAATTTGGAAGCCCGAGTGCGATTCACGTTGGCCAATGAAAACGTCCTATTCTGAGGTACCTTTGTGCGAGGTAATCTTTTAAACGAAAGCAGATGGTATACTACGACGAAAAGCAACAGAACACATCTAATAGACCCTAGAATGACATAGGCTATCAAAATTAAGTGTTACGTCAATGTAGAATTTATCAAAAATGGGATTTGTGACTTAATTTAGTCACTTCCAGACGATGACAATTTGCTAAGGACTTTCGGCCGAGGCCAACCGGTTGTAAAAACAATAATTATGCCTATCAAATAATAACGGTTTATTAGTTTCATTCTTTTTGTAGAGGCTTTCTGCCATTCTTTGAATATTTAGCTCTATACTAATAGAGATTTTAATTGTTCCCTGGAGCGTCATTTCATTTATCTTCAGGTAAGTGCATTTACTCTTTACCTCTAAATCTAGGTCTAGGTCTAGATCTAGATCTAACATGATCAGTCCCAGACCGTTGCGTTGCCACATTGTGATCTAGATCTAGACCAAGAGAGAAAGAAGGAGATAGATAATGATATACACACACAAGGAGAGAAAGATAGAGAGGACAAGGCCAAGAAAGATAATTTAAGGAAGGAGAGAGACAGAGATAGAGAGAGAGAGCGAGAGAGAGAGAGAGAGAGAGAGAGAGAGAGAGAGAGAGAGAGAGAGAGAGAGAGAGAGAGAGAGAGAGAGAGAGAGAGAGAGAGAGAGAGAGAGAGAGAGAGAGAGAGAGAGAGAGAGAGAGAGAGAGAGAGAGAGAGAGAGAGATAACTGTATACGATAAACCATCATTCTTTCTTTTTCCCCTTCTGGAACTGGTCATTCAGCTTGTATACAATATATACGCTATACAAATATTGCACAAATCATCTCAGGCTTTTCATCTTTACAGAGAGAGTTCAAATTTATATTTAAGACTAACTTAAGAGGTGATCAGCGTAATGCATAGCTCATATTCATCTAGGCATACACTGCAATATCGGTAAATTGTCTTATTTCTTGATGTACTACTACCATAACAGAAGTTAATAGATCACATACAAATATAAAAGAAACAAAAAACTACAGTACACGGTTAATTAAATCTACACACGACACACACATAATTAGACAAGACACTTATCGACTAATATAATATATCTTGTGAGAGAGGCCAAAACATATTTTTCTTCTTCTTAATCAATGCACGACCTTCTCTAACTGTATCGCTCGCCACGAGTTCACCTTTGTTGAGTCAAGGCCAGACGTTGGAAGAAGTAGATCTAGGTCACTGTGCCAGCCTTGAAAACATCGCTCTCAAGTGTGTATTGGCCTAAATTCGGCATTCACGACACCACGATGAAAAGCGTTGATTATCCAAGGGTACCCAACACCCATTTGAAAAGCTTTTGAGGCTTCAGCCATCAATATCCATCTTTAGCCATGGTACCGATAGTGATCTTCTTCTATTCCATGTACAATGTATTACACTATCTAGAACGATACCATAAGGATTGCAATGGGAAAACCCCCGGGAGGCTTTACGCCTTCCTTCGTTTTATTGGCTAGATTAATGGTTTGATTGTGATTAAAGTTGTCGATTGGCTATTTGCATGCGCATGTAGAGCTAGTCCTAGATCTAGAAATCTTAGACGAGCGCAATATTTTCGGATGAAACTTGAACAATACAAATTAAAAATAACCTTTTTTATATGGCTTGGAATCAAATCATTTTTAAAGGTGGAACAAAGCCGTTATAGCAGGAGTTCCTAACGGGGTGGGGGTGTGGAGGGTCCACAAGGGGGACGAAGGTTGTGCGATTGACTGGGAAGTCGACCTGAACAGCGACATTCATTGGACTTGGACTCGGTAAGTCTCAATGAGAATTGCTTGGACTCAACAACTCTAATGCCAAACCCCAAACCCCGAATAGACAACCTTAACCACAAGAAACGGCAATTCCTCGCAAATCCAAATCGCCAACTAACTGGAAACACGTGCGCCGGCCGAAATAAGAAAGTGTGGAGGGTGTGGCGGAGGAGGTGAAAGAAAGGAATGGGGAGGAATAATTAAAGGTTGGGTGTCGCCGAGAGGTGACTGGTGATGAAATGATTATGACTATTATGACGTAAACTTCGGGCTTAGAATCTAAGGCTTTTAACAAAATGAAGATCGTCGGTAAGGAATGTCGCCAATCTTCATCTGCTGAAGTAGTGGAAGCATCTTTAGAAATCGCCTACTTGATCTCAAGGGCGAAGAAACTCCACACTAGTGGATGGCGAAACATTGATCAAACCATGCATGTTAAAAGTAAAAGCACCTAGTCTTGTGTTTGCGGAGCTGAAAAGCTAGAAGCTAGCGATGGTTTCACTCTCCGATTTCACGATCAAAACGCGCATCGATGAACTCGCTGAGGATATCGAATTCAAGGTATCGAAGACAGGTGCATCACCTTTTTACGCCATTCAATGTGGTGAGACAATTGATGTTGCCCAATTGTTGTCTTAGTTGCTGGTCTACGTTCGTTTTGTTGGATCGACTTCAATTGAAGAGGAAATGTTGTTCTGCCGACCCCTTGAAACGTTTAATAAACCAGAAAATATGTTTGAAATATTATATTGCCTCGTATTTAGACTGCAATGCCATGAAATGAGACTAAATCTTGTGTTGTGAGATGCACCTGATGGCGCCACTTCAATGCTTGGATCTCGAAGTGGATTTGTTACTAGAAGAAGCAGATGGCCGAGCGCAGTCGGAACTTGTTGTGTAATTCATAGGAAAGGTATGACGTCAATGAATGACACTGGACTTGCCATATGAGTTGCCAACTACAAACAAAGCAAGTGTTGTCAATTTGATGTAGTTTGATATGATGTGCAAGGATAAAGATTCCAATCATGAGATTCTGCTGTTTCAGTTTCATACGATTGTTCGGTGATCGTCGAAAGATAATATTATGTTGACTCGTATTTACAAGGTGAGGAGGAAATGAAACTTTCCTCGAAGCTCATGGAAGACAAGATCCCTTGCGTTCATTCACGTCAGAGGGGTTTCAACTGACGTTGACATACCCTGTCGACATTTTCAAAGCCCTGCATGGCCTCAATCGGCTCTTTCCAGAGAAATAAGAGCAACTGCATTCATCACTGCGATGCAATTTGTGCCTTTGGTGAAAAACTGGGGATGTGGCTTCGCCGTAATCAAAAAGGATCACGCGGCTGGGACTTCATTTATCGACGCCACCCTCGAAAGAACAGGTAGATATGGAGGGTGAAAGGAAGGCCGAAGTGGAAGGCCACCTCACACTCTTGAAACAAGAATTCGACCGTTATTTTCCAGACGTTAGAACATTGAAAATCCAGAATGGCAGATCACCAGGAATCTCCTTCGTGTAAACGAGGGATACTGCTGGGCAATTTGCAAGAGGAATATTTGGAGATGAATTGCTCCCAGCTAAAGGTGACTTAAAGGTGGGGCCAAGCCTCTCAACGGTATCTGGGGTGAAAGTGGCTTTTCTGCACTTGTAAATGTAAAGATGAAAGTTCGGAACAAACTCTTTATGGCCGACCTGTGATGTGCATTATTGTCCTCAACAAAACCTCGAATTCAACTCTAGTTTAGCTTGAAAAACAAACCCAGCCTTCCACCTTTCCCATTGATATGGGGAATTTGAACTGAAAATAAAATGTGTCCTTTTTAACGGGTGTTCGTGATTCGTAGATGTGGAAAGAAAGGTAGGGGGGGGGGCGTGTTCTGATGGATGATATCAGGGGGGGTGACCAAACAGTTTAAGAACCCCTAAGCCTTTATAGCCTACACCTAGCGACGCCACTGATCGAACATATTAGTATGAAGCGATGAAATAATTCCAGATCCTAAGAGACAAGTCGAAGTGATTGTGAAAGAGTTGGGGCAGGTGTTGACTCACTAACTCGCTTTT